>JARFIW010001233.1:2081582-2395959 GCA_036346225.1 Platerodrilus igneus
CTGTATATTTATGCATTTTTAGATTCTACACACAATTTTAAGTTAAATTCCTTTAATAAGTAATATCTCAATATTTTACCGTTTTCGAGATATTTAGCTTTTTATGTTTTTTTTGTAAAAAACTGATATACTTTCTTGACAATAATGTACATTTAAACTTACAGTTTAGAAACCAATTATTAGCAGATATACTATTCAAATGTTTGATACACATTTAAATGTATTTGTTTCCATTCAACACCATACGAGGTGGCCTGGCATTTTTACTTAAAGTTTCTTACATAAAAATCTGAAAAGTCAATTTTTCTAAATGGAACACCCTGTATATTTTGCATTTTTAGATTCTACACAAAATTTTAAGTTAAATTCCTTTAATAAGTAATACCTCAATATTTTACCGTTTTCGAGATATTTAGCTTTTTATGTTTTTTTTGTAAAATGATATACTTTCTTGACAATAATGTACATTAAAATTTACAGTTTAGAAACCAATTATTGGCAGATATACTATTCAAATGTTTGATAAACATTTAAATGTATTTGTTTCCATTCAACACCATACGAGATGTCCGACATTTTTACTTAAAGTTTCTTGCATAAAAAAATCTGAAAAGTCAATTTTTCTAAATGGAACACCCCGTATATTTTGATATTTTCAAATTGTTCAATCATTTTTAAGGTAACCTTATGTAACAAGTCCTATTCTGAAGTTCAACTGTCTTTAAGTTATTTGATTTTAATGACATTAAGTGGTTCTACTACGATAATAAAAATATATATATATCAGCATTATGTTCGTAGGAGACTTTAATAAAGGTTGAAAAAGGATTGCTCTAAAAATATAAGGATTATTTTCGAGTCCCAGCGTTATTGGGCCGTCATAAATTTTTTCTAAAAAAATTAATAAAAAAAACCAATTACCTCTGGAACACCTCCTTATTTCTGCACACCCCGGCTAGCTGTAAAATCTGCTTCTTCTTGGATACCTACCATCCTAAGTTCATTCTTTTCTCACAAATACAGTGAAATGAAATTACCACTCAAATAATGCAACCAGACATACAACCTTTTTATTTACACATATTAAAAAATTTCCATTAGCAAGAAAATATTTACACATTTGTATATACAGTTTCATAAAATGTTACCATCTCAATCCTTAAACCTTTTAAAATTTCATGATTACTATTTATTTCAACAATTTTATTTTAGACGATTAGATGGGCCCGTCGTGCAACCATAAATTGATTTTTATTCTGGTCTATGATGAGCTCAGTATAACCCAGTTACCCTAAATGCTTTTAAACATCGTATTTTTGTTTAAAATAAACCTAAAGACCGGTTTACTCCTTACAACAAAATTTTTCTGTCATTTACTAGCATTTTTAAATAACAAATATCAATTGTCTTTTACATATACCCCTTCAAATGAGTTTTTATGGTAATAAAATACACCCCCAATAAGTCAAAACACTTGAGCACAAAATACCAGCACAAATGTTTAAGCAAAAGCAAGAAATTAATTTCTTTACCTGGAGTAAGCTTCTTCCATCGTTACCTCCGAAGATGTGTTCCAAAACCCTCGTCGTTATGTCCATACACTTCGTTGTTATACAAAGATCCAACTCATCTTCACTCGCTATCCAAATCTCTGCAACCGTCTTCAGTGTTTCTACCCCGATAATTGTCTTGACCAAGTTTAACCTTCTGTAATCACTACACTTCACGCATTCTTGTTTTAAATTTTTCGACTCGCTTACCCTAGTACCATCCTTTCATTAGATCGTTGCGTGTAGTAACAGCACCGTCTATCAGCCAGCACTCATTTGTGCAAATCACACTTTTAATACATTATCGATGTATGTTACTAACAGCGTTTTACACACTTTTAATTTAGGATGTCATATTATAAGTCACACAAATAAGCGACGTACGAGAATCAATAAAAAGTAAGAGCAAGTAAGAGCAAGTAAGTAAGAGAGCTTTAGTACCTCTCCTAGTGTATTTATATGATTTTGTACATCCCTTACGGACCCTATTTCCATCGAAATGCTTATTTTTTAAAACAGATTCTACAAATTTTGTACGTAACGAACTTCTACGTCCAAAAATTCCCAATCTACCGTGCTTTTACATTGAAATCTGTTCAACAACATCTAACCGTTGCGAGCTTCTTGAAACTTCTCGCCTTCAACCAATTAGGTTGCTTTCCTTCGTTTTTAACGTCCAACTCCTAGCTATCTTGCTTTGTTTAAACCATATTTACTGTCTCTTTTAGAATCCCACTCAAGCAACATAAAATCGATATTGAGGTTGACCTCCAAATCTACCGCGTACTTTAGACGAGTATTTTAACCAACGTTTTATTATACGTGTTCTCTGCCTATTTTACATTATGGATATTCCATTTCACTTTGCCTTCAAAGCATCTGTTATTTTAGTAGCTTGTACATCGACCGCTACAAACAATTCTACAGAATTCTGTGCCAACGTTCATTTAAGTTCTTTGAACTTGACATTTGAACTATCAGGTGTTTCTATGAAGCAAACTGTCCGTTTGAAATTATAATTCTGAGTTTTAGCATTTCTTAGGATTTGTGTAACGAACGTTTAGTTCAGTTAAATGGAAATATGCGTTTAAATTATTTGATTTTCTATACCCAAAAGCTCCGTTTTTTATCCGATGCGCTTGATTTAAAATACTAAAACTAATTATACGTATCCTTGAGTTTTCGTTATTATACCCCGGCGGTACGGTACGAGAGCCACTACAGTAGTTGGTAACAATAATAAATAATTGCGAAATGATGCGCAAATAGGGTATTACGTCATATAAATGTTCAAATTATTATCACATACAAAAGGTTTATATTAATTATAAGGAAAAACAGAAGGTACTCACGTAAACTGTAGGACTTCTCACAACATTACGCTAGTATAACGGCAGCTGGCGTTGGGGAGCTTCCGGACGTGGGTAATCCGTTGGGCCCTCTGGTCGAATCCAAATTCAATTTGTCTTCTTCCTTATGTAGAGGTACGATAAAAGGAAACAGGTAAAGTTACGGTAATTGGGTATAAGCAAGAAACCTACATAATCTGAAAAAGACAAGATACGGCACAAAGATAACTACACTCGGCGACGTCTCGCTGGCTAGTCTGGACGTGTCGGAAATCACCACCCTTCTTCCACACTCCGCGTCTGCGTAATTCTTTGCGCAAACGCACTGTCTGAAGTGACGGAAATACGCGCACAAGTCTTTTAAAATTATTGGCGCGAAATCCCTTACAAATTAAAACCTTACAGGAATGTTTACAAGCCGAATTTCGGCACGTAACAATCGCGACAAAGCTATCAAAGAAAACATTTAAAAAAAGAAAATGACTGTTAGCACAGTAGCATCTTAAAATCTAGATCCTAACTAACTTACATAAATCCTAACTTAAATCCTACAAAATGTTTATTTTAGACGCCACCTGGTTTTCCCGACCGATAACACGTTTTACGGATTATCAGAAAACGGAAAAGTGCACACACGAGTCTTTGATGTGGCGCAGTTATAATCGACAGCACAAATTTGTCGAGGAGCATGAAAACACTACTTAAACTAAAACAAATGCGACAAGTCGCCTAATCTATATACTAAACTAAAGCTAACATTACAGTTTCCTAAGTGCAGACGCACATGAGCGTTGCATCTAGACTGTTTCTTCGTTGGCAAAAAAAAGCCCAAATTTAAAAATGTTCAAAAGAGTGAGTTACTCTACACTCTAGCAAATTTTTAGGAACTGGTACTCTGGTTTAATAAACAATACACATAAAAACTTGTCCATGACATGGTTGTGAATCAACAAATTTACCAAAAGTACCATCTTACTAATTCCTTACATTACTAACCTAGCAAATTACATGGCTACCATCAGGTTAGCTTTTTCACTCAATATTCAAAAAAATAATTCCTACGTCTGGTCGTAAATACCAAACGTTAGGAAGATAAAAAAAGATAAAACAAAATTTCAAGTTATTATCGAAGATAATAGATAAGATAACGATATTGAGCTTAAGTTATTATCAAAGGTAATAGGTAAGATAAAGATATTAAGATAAAGTTATTATTAAAGGTAATAGGTAAGATAAAGATATTAAGATAAAGTTATTATCAACGATAATAAATAAGATAAAGATATTAACTAAGTTATTATCAAAGACAATAGGATAACGATTGAGTGGCTCCTTGGAGCCGTTACATAGGAAATGCTCCCTAAAAAGGGCGACCTGTGAAGCAGGCCCGTTTGCACTAAACAGCACGAGGGATCGGCAAAGACATTTGGGTGCATCCCTGCACAGGCGTTAATTGATATCGGTGATACCCACACGATATTCACACATATTTCTACATACACTCACACACTCATACATACATTCACTGTTAGCGACCATGTGCGCTGACAGCGGCACCGCATGGCCTCACGAAAGATTCCCAGAGACGTGGTCCGGGTGTCTGTGAAAACCAGGCGGCTCCGTGGCGTAGTGGTATGTGTGTGACTACTACGCCCAAGGTCCCGGGTTCGAATCCCGACACGGTCCGCTTGAAAAATGTTAGGCGAGCATTTTTCACAAAAATACACCCTCGTTCGGATGAGAGGTAAAATGGAGGTCCCGTGTGTGAGTGTTGTCACGCACGTTAAAAGATCCCTACCTTGCTTGGAACAGCAAGGGTTCGGCAAAATTCAAAATTCTCCAGGTAAAAAAAACTCGCTTCCTGGCCAATGTAGTACCTTCGGGTGGAGCATTGGAAAATCACATGTAATGTCTGTGAAAACCCCCAATGTAGTACCTCCGGGTGGAGCATTGGGGACGTGGCCGCAAGTATAGCGGCCCTAATTCAAATTATAATGTCTGTGAAAACCAGACTATCGATTACGTAATAAATCACACGGGCAGAGACGATTATTATATAATTAGCGACAGTAAATCAGCGCTGACGGCATTAACTAACATGAACACCTCAACAGACCTCCAGGCGGACGTCTGGAAAATAGCGCATATAGCGCTCGAGTTTTGACGTTTAAAGTTCTGTTGGGTTAGGTCGCACGATGGTAACGTAGAAAATGATAGGGCTGACGAATTAGCAAAAGAGGCCGCGACGGGCGACTTTTGGATATCACATCTGTCGATACCGAGGTCTTTAATTAAAAGAAAGCTGCGCAAAAAATCAATTCGACAATGGGAAGAGAGGTGGAACAACGCTGCCACGGGCAGGTTGACCCACAAATTCATACCGAGCAAAGAAGCTAGAGGTAGGATCGAGGTTAAGCTAGATCACAAAATGGTGCAGTTGATAACATGGCACGGCGCCCTGAAGGCATATTTACAAAGTTTCGGTCTAACCAACAGCGACCGCTGCGAATGCGGCAAGGGCGCGGAAAGCGCAGAGCACGTGCTTTTCGACTGCCCGCTTGAGGCGGGAAATCGAGGGTTGGCTGATAGCAAACTAGCTATCTTAGGTCTGGCATGGTCAAAGAGCCTAGAGGAAGTCGGAGAAGTGGTTAACCAGAAGGCGTTCTGGACAGCCTTAAAAGAATTCGCGGGAAGGGTCGCTAGATTAGACGGTGATAACCGCGTGTAAATTTGGCGGGGTTGGTGAGAGGATTGAAATTTTTAGATTGACTTGGCGTGAGTAAGGATACGAGCATTGAAATAACCAAGACCTGATTTAAAAAAAAATTAAAAAAAAAATTAACATGATAATTATACCCAAATGTCCAATATGCACGAGAAACCCCCACACCACTGTTACAATCATGGTCTATCTTTATAATTATGCGCGGAAAATCGGGAAATCGGGAATAAATAACAACAAATAAACAATAACAAATAAATCAGAAATCCTAATTAAATTAAATCAATAAATAAACAAAGATAATAAAATAGAGTGAAACCGCGCATCCCCCCAGGACTTGAAAGTGAAGTGATAGTGATAGTGATTGTGATCCCCCCCAGAACATTTAGTGCATACCCACCAGGACTTAGCAGTGCACACCCATCTTCCCCGTAGAAGTAAGTTACAATTAGATGTAGGCAGACGACCAGATCTTCGGATGCTGGAGAATTTTATTATCGAGGTAAGACTTAAATTGTGGGGGCTGTACTCGCGCAAGCATTGATTTCCATTAATTAAGTAGTTTTTGAAATAATTTAACAAGCACGTTTTGTGTGTAATGGCGCTAGCCGACATAATGCTTGTGCGAGTGCACCTGATAAATAGAGTGATGCTTTTGCTATTTTGCGCACTGCTATATGCTTAACGCTTATTAGATATTTATGTATATAATTATATTTATTTAAATTTTATATTTACATTTTATATTTATTAGCATGTATTGTAGTATTTTGCGGCATATTTGTTTTGTCTGACGTTATGTCGCTATTTTTGGTTGCAGTATATATTTAGGAAGGAAGAGTAGAATTGTGAAGATTGTAATCATAATATAAATCAGTTAGGGAATGATAGGGAAAGCTAGGGATGGATTTAGGAGAAAGAGAAGATAAATTACTTAGATTAGGGAGGACGAATTTCTAAATATATAGAGGAGGCAAAATAGCTGGATTCACTATTAAAATATTTGCCAAATGCTTAGAAATTTGAATCCATTTTAAAAGTAGTTAGCTAGCTTTGGATAGTTTTAAGACAACCCTTCCGGTTGCACCGGTAAGCAGAGCTGGCAGCTGCTATCGAGTATTACGGATCCCTCTCCCTCTTATTTTTGCTTGTGTCTTGTTGATCGGGTACACTCCAAAGCCAACGCTAGGGATACCATTATTTAAACCCTGTTTTTAGTTTTTGTTTCAGTTTGTTAGATTTTTATTTAGATTTTTATTTAGGGTGAATTAGTTATGAAGTTAGAATTAATTAGAAGCACGTTTATTTTTCGCGTTTAAACCCAATGTAGTACCTTCGGGTGGAGCATTGGGGACGTGGCCGCAAGTATAGCGGCCCTTATTTAAATTATAATGTCTGTGAAAACCTTCTGCGCAACCACATGGTGACTAACGGAAATGAAAAGGCAGTAGAAATAGGAAAGGTAGAAAGAGGGAGGTGGGTATTTGGAATGCAGAAGAGGCACTTCCAGGTAGAAGAAAATAGAGGAAGGGCTCGCATTGAGCTAAAGAGACAAAAAAGGTGAATAGCAAAGCACTACTCAACCAGCCAATGTGGTCAGTAGCCCGGAGTGAGGGAAAAATGACTCTTATGTGGTAGACGGGTGTTCCGGGAGAAGAACAGGTCTACCGAAAGACAGATAAGGCAGACACGGAGACAGCGGGATAAGAAAAAATAGAGTTTTTGGACAAGCGTCCGAGAGAAGGTAGAGAGTTGTCCCTATAAAACACAGATCGGTCTGATGGACCACTTGCGATATTAATCCGACAAGTTAAGGTATATTCTAAGATAAAAAACTACTAGACTCTTAAGAGAACTAGAACAATCATTTCCCTAACAAGTGCATCCACTACGATAAGAAAATCAGACAACAACTTAAAAGTATCACTACAGATACATTCACACAAAAACCCAATTGTTTCAAGATAATTTTTAAAAACGGTAACGCCCTAAACACACAAAAATGCCTAATTATAAGCAATTAAATACAGACACACTGTCCCAATATGCTAAAACAACCGAGAATTCGATAAGATATCAATAAAAAGCGATAGCACCTCACCACGAAGTTCAATAAAAAACAACGAAAAAAATGTTTATATGTTATGATGACTTAGTAGAAAAAGAACAAGTAATGATATAGGATAATGTGGGCGACTGTAATAATTCAGAGGAAATAACACATGGAATAGAAAGTACTAGTTTTTGGCAACTGCGAATATGAACTATTTCTTACAATGGCATAGGCCGCGGCTCCTATGCGAGCCCAAAGAAGAAAGCATTCACTCTAACATAAGCTAAAACCAATCATAAAAATTCAATGAGTTGTTACAACCAAAGTTACAATTTCCACAAAATTAAACGATGTAAGATAAATACTGAAAACAAAATAATTTGTTGTAGAAAAAGTGCGAGGATTAATTAAATGAAACGACAGAGTTATACTAGGAGACCTAGACAATAAACTGATATATGACTAACAATAAATTCAAGGAAAAGTCAAGAAGAAGCAAAAAGATAGTTTAAGGTAAATAAGTTAAACGTGTAAAAGGTATATGCTGTATAAGAGGGGAAGTAGTAATTGAAGTTACTAATTGGTAGTAAAAACAAAAAACATTAGGTAAATCGTTAAGGAAATGGAACGTGAAAAACTTAACTAGCTTTTGGGTCAGCAGAGAATGGATTAAGGTCTTTAATATGCCACTTTCCTTGGCGTTTTTCTTCAGCATCTTGAAGTTCATAGATAAGTAGACTAACGACAAAGTGACCTTACATAGTATGAATTTAGGGGCTAATTTTGAAGAACACTTCTTAGTTGCATCCGATAAGACATAATTCTTTTTCCAAACCTGTTCGCCCAAGGCGAAGGAAATATTTTGTTTACGTAGATTATAGTGGTCCTTACTTTTTTCGTAAGCTTTTAACAAATTTTTTCTAACGTCGTTAAAGATAGAAGGTAATGATTGTTGGTTTTTGTCCCAGCGTACTTTATCGTCAAATTCAATTACGTTAGTATCGTCAGGAACTGAACCATAATAGGTACTATCGATTGGGGTATATCTTCCAAATATATATATATATATATATATATATATATATATATATATAACATCGCACTTCAACTATATTTTGCTATGAATTTGTTAAAATTTGTACTCTTTAATAATTATATTATAAATTCTTGTCGTTTGACAATGTATATGTTGGCACTGCTTCGTCGTTTTGGTATAGTGTGGGAATATGTATTAGACTAGGAGTGAGATTACATGTATTATACATAATCTAGAAATACAGGATAGAAGCTTACTAGAATAATAATAATAATAAGCATCTATTTATAACCTTCCTAGATAGAGTATCCATACTGGTTTTTAAAATATATACAGTTTAAATGAAATAAATGTAAGCAAATAAACGGTGATAATTTCAAAATGAGAGTTCTTCTTTAAAGATGATGGTTATCATGGTGCGTGGAGGTTTGCTGTTGTGACTGGTTTTCTGTGAAGCAATTCCCTCTTTCGTCGCAGTGCCTGTATGCTTGATGTAAGGAAGTACGCAATGGTGTTGTGCACTGTGTGTGGAGTGAGGGATGTGGAGTAGGTTATGTATTAGAGTGTTTATGTATTTATTGGGGATTTTGTGTTTAGGATGTCGGTAAGGAATTTGTTTAGTAGCTCAGGATTGTGCGGGATGATATATGTTATGCTAGATAGTGGAGTGTAGTGATCTAGGTTTAGTGCGAATGGATAGCAGTGAACATGTGTAGATTACGTGGTAAGAAGTCTCAGGTGTGGAGTTGTCGCAAGGACAATATGGGGACGGGGTCATGTTGAAGAAGTGAAATTTGGATCGAAATTTGCCGTGAGAGGCTAGGAATTGTATCGTTTGAAGACTGGAGTGGGATACATGTTTTAGGATTTTTAGTAATTCGGGTAACAGGTCGTACGTGTATCTGCCGGATGTGGACGTGGATCAGAGTTGTTGCCAGGAATGGTTTAACGAGAAACGGATACGAGTTTTATGTTGGACTTAGGAAGTGTTCTGTAGTCATCAGGAGCTAGGATGGTGTCGTGGAGCTGGATTGGAAGATTGCGTTTCAGGTTTCGGATTTGTAGGGCTGCGTTGAGTTGTAATTCTATTGGAGGGATTTAAAGAATGGTATATAGGGCCAGTGTGTGTTTAATTTCGTTGTAAAATAAGGCGGGGATAATGTTAACCAGGTATCAAATGCATACTGTATGATAGGGATGTTAACCAGGTATCGAATGCATACTGTATGATAGGGATTATAATTTGGGAAAGAATTTGGCGTCGAGTGTGTGTGGATAGATGTATTGAAGTTGGGAGTGATTGGTGGGGGTCTTTAGTAAGTATGATCTGTGTTTTTGTTCTTAGTTTGATTAAGTGTGTGTGTGCGTGCGCGCGTGCGTGCGTGCGCGCGTGCGTGCGTGCGTGCGAGCGTGCGTGTGTGTGTAGCCGGGTGTCTATATATATATATATATATATATATATATATATACAGTCCTAAGTATCGTACGTAAGGGGAGACTCTAAGCGGGGTGTTTAGACTCTTGATCTTGGGAGGACGTTGTGGGTTTAGGAAGCCTTTGAGCAGAAAGAGTTTTGATTTGGTTGAGGAAAATGGTTACTTATTTAAGACGGACCAAGATTCTATGTGGGATGTCAGAGTTAGTGCTGTTTGTTCAATGGAGCATCTGGAGTTACCGTGAATGAGGAATGTGACATCATCTGCGTATGCGAGGGTGGTGACGTTGGGTATGTTGTGTAGGAGTAAGGGATTAATGACTTTCTTCTAGAAGGTGGGGGATAAGTAGGAGACTTGGGGCATCCTTGGGAAAGTGGATGTGGTTCTGTATGCGCGGGATGCATATAGCAGGAAGGGGCGGATGATTGTGTTTAATTTCGTTGTAAAATAAGGCGGGGATAATGTTAACCAGGTATCGAATGCATACTGTATGATAGGGATGTTAACCAGGTATCGAATGCATACTGTATGATAGGGATTATAATTTGGGAAAGAATTTGGCGTCGAGTGTGTGTGGATAGATGTATTGAAGTTGGGAGTGATTGGTGGGGGTCTTTAGTAAGTATGATCTGTGTTTTGTTCTTAGTTTGATTAAGTGTGTGTGTGCGTGCGCGCGTGCGTGCGCGCGCGCGTGCGTGCGTGCGTGCGAGCGTGCGTGTGTGTGTGTAGCCGGGTGTCTATATATATATATATATACAGTCCTAAGTATCGTACGTAAGGGGAGACTCTAAGCGGGGTGTTTAGACTCTTGATCTTGGGAGGACGTTGTGGGTTTAGGAAGCCTTTGAGCAGAAAGAGTTTTGATTTGGTTGAGGAAAATGGTTACTTATTTAAGACGGACCAAGATTCTATGTGGGATGTCAGAGTTAGTGCTGTTTGTTCAATGGAGCATCTGGAGTTACCGTGAATGAGGAATGTGACATCATCTGCGTATGCGAGGGTGGTGACGTTGGGTATGTTGTGTAGGAGTAAGGGATTAATGACTTTCTTCTAGAAGGTGGGGGATAAGTAGGAGACTTGGGGCATCCTTGGGAAAGTGATTTGGTTATACAGTAATAATTTGAGGTTATGGATGCTGGTCTTGAGGTTAGGAATGAGTTAATTATTTTGCATAGGTTCAAAGTAAAGTGGGATAGTCTTAGTTGATTTAACAGGTTAGGCCACGAGAAGAGGTCAAAAGCGGATTTAAAGTCTAGGAAAAGCGCGATGGTGTACTTGAATGTGGAACTTTTGAAGGAGGAGACTAGGAGACTGATGGTTTTCTCAGCAGTGTGGTTGGGTTGAAAGTCGTGTTGAGATGGGGATAGGATGTGGTACGTGATATGGGAATTGATTTTCTGAAGGATTGTTTTCTCAAGGAGTTTGCCTAATGTAGAGATAAGTACAATTGGTCGATAGGATTTTGGGTCTTCTGGTGGCTTGTCAGGTTTTAGGATGAGGGTTATTGATGCGAGTTTGAAGGATTCCGGGAACGGTTCCTGTGGATAATCATTTTTTGAAGAAGATGTGGATGGGATTTCTAATTATGGGTCAGGGTTGTTGTTGTATCTTGTACTAGAATATAAGGAATGATACGAAAACTTGTCTTAAGCTTTAATGAACTTTGAACTCTTGAAAGGAATTGAAAAACGAATTACATATAAACACCTACAATAATACAATTAGTATATACAATTCAGAGTGTTATAGCTAGGTTGTAATCTTACCTAGGTGTATTAAATGAACAGTTAAATATCCAATAATAGAATATTATTTTCGGCATGGCTTACTTACAAGCACCATAATGCAATTGAAAAATGATAAATGACATTTACAACGTTGACACCTAAATTGGGTAGTGTCTCTGATACACTTATGTATAAAGTAAACTAATTTACAAATGACATTAACATAACATAACACCTCCCTGCTAATTTAAACATAACTATACTATTGAAGAGAAAAAAAATGAATGTACTATTCTAATACAATTTCTAAATTACAAATTTCTACGATGGAGAATATCGTTGCGGTGCTCTGATTCTTCGTTTTATTCTGGGTGTAGAAGATGAATTTTGCAGACTTCCTCTTGGATCAGTATCAAACTTTTCAGGATTGTTTGCTGTTGTTTCTGTTGGTTGTATTTGTATATCATCATCTTTGAACGAAGTACTAATAGGAATAGTATGATTTATTGGATTTGACGATGGCGAATTAACGATTCTTTTTGGTGAAGTATTTGGTTTTGGTAAGTTGACAGACTCACCAATAACATCTTGAGGTGTATTGTTTGAGGTGGTAGGCAAATCACTCGAAAACTCAGGAAAACAATATTTTCTAAAATCATCCAATTCAGTTGTTGCGGCTATTATATGATTAATATGCCTGCGAACAGTTGTATTCTCAAATTTAATTATGTACAAAACTTTCCCTAATTTCCCTACAATAACCCCTGGTAACCATTTATTAGTATGATATGAACTGAAATTTTTAAAATATATTTTTGAACCTATCTCGAAAGTTCTATTTATCTGGTTTGAATAATTAATCATTTCATTTTGCTTTTTTTCCATACGATCATTTAGAGTTATTGGTTTAACTAGGTCCATTATTGATCTTAATTCACGGTTAAACATTAACTTTGCAGGACTACATTTCGTGATTGTATGCGGAGATTTTCGATAGTGAAACAAAAAAATTGTTTAACTTGGATTCTATATTTCCAGGTTCTGCATAAGTTTTTTCTAAAGCGTACTTAAGTGTACCAACATAACGTTCTACTTGACCATTTGAACTAGGATGGTATGGTGCAGTACGAATGTGTTTAACCCCATAGGATTTTAAGAACTGATAAAATTCATTTGAAGTGAAACTAGTTCCATTATCCGAGACAATTGTAATAGGTATACCAAACCTTGAAAAGCATTCTTTAAGTTTGGAAATTACTACATTACTCTTAGTTGAATTTACACAGAATATTTCTGGCCATTTTGAAAATGCATCGATTATAAGAAAAAAATATTTATCAATGAAGGGACCAGCGAAATCTATGTGTAAACGTTCCCATGGACCATTTGGAAATATCCATGGATGAATAACATTTTTGGGTGGATTTTTAGAATTTGTCACACACAATTGACAATTTTTACAAAAATTTTCGATATCTCGATCAATACCTTTCCAGTATACAAAAGATCGTGCAATGGCTTTCATTCGGCTGCTGCCAATATGGGCTGCATGAAGTTCTTGCAGGACAATCTTTTGTAACGTTTCAGGTATACAAACCCGAATTCCCTTTAAAAGACATCCTTGTTCCACGCTCCATTCCCCCTGATATTGAGCGTTGTTTTCGTTGCTATTTAATAGTGAATCATACAATTGAGATAAATGTGGATCAGCTCTTGTTTCTCTGGCTATTTCCTCCCCCGTAAGCGGAAGAACTTCTAACTGATCCAACTGAAAAATTGCAGCGGAATCTAAAGAATTTTCCTTATTCCCCACTTGGGACCTTGAACAAAAATCAGCATTGAAATGTTGATCATGTTTCCTATATCGAATTTCATATTGAAATCCCTGAAGAAAAATGGAATAGTGTAATAAACGAGTTGCACTAAGCGATGGTGCGCCTGATTCTGCATTAAAAATAGCAGCAAGTGGTTTGTGGTCCGTGTAAAGAATAAATTGTCGTCCGTATAAATAATAAAAGAGTTTCTTAATTACCCATACAATAGCGAGAGCTTCACGATCAATTTGAGAGTATTTTGCTTCAGTAGCCGTCAAACTTCTGCTAACATAAGCAATAGGCCTCTCTTTGCCATCAGGAAATATGTGAGAAATAACCCCCCCAATGCCATACGGAGATGCATCCGTTGACACAACAAGTGGTTTTTTTTCATCATAGTATGTAAGTACCCGATCAGAACAAATTTCTTTTTTTACTACTTGAAAAGCCCTATCCGCATCCTGATTCCATTGGAACTTTTCCCCCTTTTTTAGCAACACATACAGGGAATGTAGCATTACCGATGCGTTAGGAATAAACCGGGAATAGTAGTTGACTAATCCGATGAATGATCGAAGATCAGTAATATTTTGCGGAACTTTGGTATTTAAGACAGCTTGAATTTTCTCATTTGTCTTATGAACCCCATGACTATCTAGCATGTACCCCAAATATGTGATTTGTTTTGGGAAAAATTCACACTTCTCCCGTTTGAGAATGATACCCTTTTCCCTGCATCTTTGAGAAAATAACTTCACATTCCTCAAATGCGAATTTGCATCTGACGATGAAAGTTTTATATCGTCATAAAAAATTTGTATGCCTGGAATATCACCCAATAACGATTCTATGGTCCTTTGCCATATTGCCGGAGCACTACTAATGCCATACATTAACCGGTTAACATTGAATAACCCTAAAGATGTATTTATTGTCATTAATTTTGCCGTTTGATCTGATACTTCGATGTGCATATAAGCTTCACGAATATCAAATTTAGAAAAATACCTACCATTTGAAATTTTTGCAAGCAATCCTTCTATGGTAGGAATGGGGTGTTCGTCTGGGATGATGTGTTTATTTAAAGTTACACGATAATCAGCCACTAGCCGTATACTTCCGTCATTTTTAATAACCGGAATAACGGGTGTTGCCCATTCTGAATGTGTTACTTTAGAAATAATTCCAAGCGCTTCTAATCTCATGATTTCTTTCTCAACTCGATTCTTTAGTGCGAATGGTACTGACCTGGCCTTACAAAATATTGGTTTTGCAGCAGATTTTATATGTAAGTCCACTTTAATATCTGGTATACAACCCATCTTTTCTTCAAAAATATCAAAATATTCTTCAACTATACTGTTGAATTTATTTTCAAAATTTTTCTCTGAAACCTGTTTTATACCCGGCCAATTTAATTGGAATTTGTAAAGCCAGTCACGCCCCATAATTGTATCAAAATTTCCTTGAATTAAGAACAACCGAACCATTTCTTTTTGATTATTTATCTGAACATGAACATTAACATATCCAACAACTGGTATATGTGTTTTATCATATGTGACTAAAACTACGTTTGATGGATTAATCGGTACAGTGAGATTAAGATTTTTAAAACTATCAAAGGACATTATGGAATATGTACTCCCTGTATCGACCTCCATTGAAACCACTTTATCGTTAATAGAAACATTAACAATAATTTTGTCATTACGTTCAGTATTATCCGAAATAGACAAAATGTCAGCTACATCATTAACTTTATAATCAGAATATTCTAATTTATCATCTGGTGTACTTATTGAATTTATGTCTAATTGATGTGTAGGTTGGAATTTACCACATACCTTAGCCAAATGTCCTACTTTACTACATTTGTAGCAAACAGATGAAATAAACTTACATGTGGTTGCAACATGATTATGTGCACCGCATCTGTAACAGCACTTTTTATTCAATTCCTTCGATTTAGGCCATGTTTTAGATTTTTCTTTCTGACTACGTTTAGGAAATGATTTGACAGTGTCCTTAACATTAATTTTAGAAATGTTAGCTACCTGAATTTTTTGATTGAAGTGTTCAACTCCAATTTCAGCTGCTTCATCTGCTATCACTTTATTAATTACTTCATCGTAAGTTAAATTGGGAGTTCTTAGAAAATAATTTTGGGTATTGCCATTCCTAATCCCCGAAATAATTTGGTCTACCAACTCTTCCTTTAACTTGTTTTCGCTTTCAAAACCGCATCCAACTGCTAGTTGTTTAAGGCTAGTGAGAAAATTTGCAAAAGGCTCCTCCTTGCCTTGCTTACGCGATCTGAATTTTTGCTTTTGAACAGCCGGAATAAGTTGAGGTGTAAGCTGCGTACCCAGCGCTTCTTTTATTTGCTTGAAAGTCATTTCCTTTGGTGCCTTCGGAAAAGCCGTGGTTTTCAACCTTTTATAGGCCTCTGCCCCAACACAGCTGATGAAAAGTAGAACTTGGTTTTCTCCAGTAACTTTGTTCAATGTACAAAAACATTCAAACCTATCCATGTAGGCGTCGAAATCTTCATCGTTTGAATTGTACTCCTTAAATAATGTAACTGGTTCCATTTTAATAATGAATATTGAACTGATTTATATGTAGTGTTCGTTTCTTATCTCGTCGCCAGTTTGTTGTATCTTGTACTAGAATATAAGGAATGATACGAAAACGTGTCTTAAGCTTTAATGAACTTTGAACTCTTGAAAGAAATTGAAAAACGAATTACATATAAACACCTACAATAATACAATTAGTATATACAATTCAGAGTGTTATAGCTAGGTTGTAATCTTACCTAGGTGTATTAAATGAACAGTTAAATATCCAATAATAGAATATTATTTTCGGCATGGCTTACTTACAAGCACCATAATGCAATTGAAAAATGATAAATGACATTTACAACGTTGACACCTAAATTGGGTAGTGTCTCTGATACACTTATGTATAAAGTAAACTAATTTACAAATGACATTAACATAACATAACAGTTGTAAGATTAGATTTGTGATGTCTGGTTCAAGAGTACTTTTTAGACTGAGGATCTTGACTAAATGATCTAGTAAGGTTATGACTACGTCTTAGTCTGGTTCGGCGTCTAATGGGGTGCACGAATCGTTCTCTAGTTGTTGTTGAGGGTAGGTGTTTACGTCGTGGGGAGCAGAAGGAATTGCATAGTTTAGTAAGGTGTGTAGAGGCGTCTCGTAGTCTAAAGGGGAGTTGTGTATTGGTGCTGTTAGGATGTGTGAACGGGGCGGTTTGATTAATTTGCGGTAGGTGGTCCAAAGGTCTCCGTCGTGGTCAGTTATGATTTCGTGTAGTTGTTGTTTTTTGGCGTCTATGATAAGTGATTTGTATTCTCGTCGTGTGGTGCGGAATGCATTGATTAGGTTGTATGTTATCAGGGTTGTTGTTATTGTGGCGTGCTTGTTGTAATTGGTGTCATTGATGTGCTAGGGAACGTTGTTAAGCTGTCAGTGTCCACCAGGGTGTCGATCGTTGTGTGCGTGTTGTCTTCGGTATGGTAGTTTGTGCAGCAGTTAGAATGTTTGTTGTGATTAGTTGGGTGAGTTCGTTTACGTTAAGATCGTTATATGGCGTGTGTGAGAATTCTAGTAGTAGGGTAGTTAAGGTTTCTTGAAATTTTGTCCAGTCGTCGTTGGAGGTATTGAAAGTATCGGATTTACCGTTCATTTACATTTCCAATGCTCTACCCGTAGATACTACATTGACCAGGAGGCGAGTTTTCTGTTGCCTGGAAATTTAGAATTTTGCCGAACCCTTGCCGTTTCAGGCAAGGTAGGGATCTTTAACGTGCGTGACAACACTCACACACGGGACCTTCATTTAACCTCTCATCCGAACGAGGGCGTAATTTTTGTGAAAAATGCTCACCTGCCATTTTTCAAGCAGTCGGCCGTGTCGAGATTTTAACCCGGGACCTTGGGATCTGTAGTCTTACGCTTACTACATTGATCCACGGCGACGCCTAGTATCGGATTTACCGAAAGATCTAGCGAGTAGATTCGGAAGAATTGTGAAAGTTATAGGGTTATGGTCACTAGTGGTGTGTATGCGTGAGGTTTTCCAGGAGTAGATTAGGTGTAATGCTAATGCAGAAGTGATGGTAAGGTCTATGTAGAATGTGCCTGTGGTTGTTTCGCAGGTTGGTATATGTGAAGGTGTGTTGTGTATGTGAAGATTTCCGAGTGTAATAAAGTCTTCTAGTTTGTTTCCGTTCGTGTATGTGAATGTGTTATACCACATTGTGGATTTAGCCTTGGTGTCTGTAGCTAGTGTGATCGTTTGGTTATGTAGTTAGTCTAGTGTTGTGTCAAGGTGGTGCAAGTGGACGTCAATGTTTGTTCCGTACTAAAAGTAGGAGGCTATGAGGTATATAGCTACCAGATGCCCAATGAAGTTCTATAACTGTGGTGAATTGAGTGGACAGGGAAAGGTGGTAAGAGGCATCTAGGTTTGCATCAGTAACTATGACAGCAGATGTGTAATTAGGATTTATTGGGGTGGGATGAATGAATGTTCGATAGTGATTTGGGATATTTGGAATTTTGTGATTGTGGAGGTATGGTTCTTGTAGGAGGCAACTTGGAATTTGTGTTTGTAGAAGGTTTATAAGTTCTAATGTTGCGAAGCGGGAGTGTTGCAGGTTCAGTTGTATGCAGCGGATTGAGGTTTTAGAATTGTGTAAGTCTTGTGGGGGGTATCGTATGTGGCGTCTAGTAGTCATAATCGGTTCGGAGTTTTGTTAGGTGTAGGGCTTGTTTGTAAATCGGACAGTCCGAGCTGGTGACATCATGGTCATTTGGCTTGTTGATACGTGTACAGTTAGGGCATTTGGGGATTGTGGGTGCTGGGTTAGGACAGGATCTTGGAATGTGCAGGCCCAGCAGCGACCGCACGAGGAAGGGGATTTGCATGCTTTGATTGAATGACCAAAGCGTTGGCAATTGTAGCAGCGGGTTACAGATAGCAGATTACGGATATGACATGACTTAAATCCAATGAAAACGTGGGGATTAGATGTCAGGATTGTTCGGATTTTTAAGGAGACATTGAGGATTACGTTATCAGATTGGGCGGTTTTTGGTCAGCGGATGGCAATGGATATGTTTGGGGTATGAACCTATTCTAAGATTAGGAGTTCTAAAAAGTTTTGTGAGTAAATGAGTGTAATAAGATTTGCAAAGGGGATGTCTCTATCGACGTCGAAATTGATGAGTTGGGGCATTTTAGGTTTGAGTACGTGTGTATTGCATGAGGTTTGTGTTAGGGATTGAATCAGGTTGATGTCAGTTGGTTTAGTGGTGCGGATTGTGACGGATGTTTTCGTGGGTCGGATTGACTGGATGTTGAAAAGGCATTATTGCGTCAACAGATGCTGGTGGTGGAGGCATCTGATATGGTGATGGCGACGTCTTTCTCTGGACAGATGTATCCATCTCCTTGTGTGACAATGGCATGTTGTGGTTGTGTGTATTTATCTGGTGATTAGATAAGATGATATGTTATTTGGTTACTTTGTGTTATTGCTGTGTTCTGTGGATGTTATATTGTTATTATCAATCTTGTAGTCTGCAGGTGTTATTTATTGAAGTTTGGAAAGTGGTTTTCACCCGGTTAGGGGGTGCCAAACCCCTCGAAAATTTTTATTTATATATTTCTGTGAGTTGTTGTAAACGTTCGCGCACTAATTTGATTGATTTCGCACAACTTATAGTTTTTTAATTTCAATAAAATCTAACAATAATATAATATTAATATTGATAAGAGACCACTCGAAACACGTCCGTACTCCGCGACTTCAAATATATTCAACACGTCAAACACAACATACATCAATGATGTCTTGTTAAAGTTAAAGTGGTTAACTGAGGTAGCTGCCCTGGTTCAATTGGTAACTAACTACATAATAACTATATAGAATACCTACCTCTGTTACACTAGTTATGTGATATATCTGTCTTGGTGTGATACATGGGTGCCAGATGAACCTTTAAGACAATAATAGTGGAAGCTTTTTAGATTTTCAGACTTTTAGTTAAATATGACTTTGTTATAGAAGTGCATGTGAGACGGCTTTAATAAATAAAAACAAAGCCAGCCATTTTTTTTAGCAAAAGTGACGACGAAATTATTGCGCTACGGATATTTTAGTAAAATAACAGACAGTAACAAAATGGAATTTCGATTTTCAGAGCTGGTCTCAAGAGAATACACAGCAAGTAGTCAAATCCGTTATTGTCCTTTAGAACTTTTAATTATTCTTTGAGTTTCACTCTATGGAGAAAAGTATAAAGCAAAATTAAAACATTACATGGCAATAATAAATGCTTTTTAGACGGAATCATTAAAGGTTTGTTCAGTGACGTTGAACTGCACATAGTCGATCACTTAACATTAGTTGCATCTGAATATCTTATTTTTGTTCCTATTTGAGAAAATTTACCTATAGGTTAACTGAAAAGATGAATTACGAACACACGTTTAATAAAGAAAATCGTACGATTAGATAGGATTCACTTTTTGTTTTATTAATAAAAAATATCAATTATTATGATAGTCTGAAACTATATTATTCATTCAGTTTGGATATACCGTTAATAAAGATATCGCGTGATTCATGGACTAATTGGTTGCAAATTAAACAGCTTTTATAATTACTTGTTTGTTAAAGTCATGATCACTATAAAACAGTAAATAATGCATTAAAGCACAGAAAACACTAACATCTATTCAAGTAATCCAAACACTTTAAAAAAAACTATAAACGTTCAATGGAAATTCACAGGCTACTAACAATCACTACATACAATAATAGTTCACATACATATGCAGTTAATTAATTAACTTTTATTTTCTAATTAGTAGTAGATAACATCAAAAATGCAAAATTTTTATTGTTTTTCAATTTGCTAAATTAACTAATTAAAATACAAAAACGATAAGCATTAGGTTTTCTACTGCTAAAATAATGTTAGTATATATTCTCAGAAGACAATATAGAAATACTGCAATTTGCTGAGTTAACCATAACTATATAAATTTCAAACTACGTAAAACAAACAGATTACTAAACACAACTAAATGTAACATACTCTACTACTAAAAAATCTATTAAGACAAAGGCTCTCGTGTGGTGTTTGGAAGAAATAAACAAAGAAGGCCCCCACCAATAAGGAGAGCTGCTACAATAAATGTTGGTGCTGGGCAGTACATATCCAGTAACGTTGCAATTACTATGTTACCTATTATTCCACCCAAACGAGCTGCAACCATTGAGATTGCTACACCAGTAGCTCTAAAATGTTACAAAAAAAAATTAGTAAAGCATTATAATCTTGAAAGGTTAAATATTTCAATTATTATTATGGTCCAAACCAGCGCATATTTTACAGCATATTGCTTGTAAACTAGTTCAGAAAATTACAATACCAACTTTTATTTTATAATACTACTGAAATCTTAAATAAGGACCAAAATCTGTTTAAATTAATTTCAGAAGAGATAGCTTATATTCTTCACTGGATAAACTCTATTAATTTTTTTTTCAAATTTTTTAAACATTGAAATGGTCCAAACGCTTGAGTTTATAGTTCGTTAGAACAAACTTCTATTTGCAAAATTTCTATTAAATTTTTAATAAAGAGACAAGAAAATATTTTCCAACATAGAATTAAAAGAAACAAGACTTTAAAATACAGGTGTGTTAGGATTCTTGAATTTTTATCAACACAGGTGTTTGTTAATAGCAATTAAGAATTTTCAGTAAATTTGGAAAAACAAGAAACGTCTGTTTATGTCGTCGATATTTTTATCTATAATGTTTCGGCAAGCAGTCTATTATTCTGGATTAATTCGAGTAAAACGATGAAAACCACTACTTACTGTAAACTGTGTTTATTAAGAACGGTTACATTAGTAGTAGATGCGTTCATCGCGGACTCAAGAAGGCAACTATATAATACAGGTTTGAGGGTGCAGAAAACGGTTCAAGCATTTAGAGCATATGGAATATATACAAGATGTGTGAACCGCAATACAAGTATAACAACGTAACAGATAATAAATTGTAACAATTACAAATAAATGCAATATATGCGTGAACATATAAATAACAGCGAATTCAGACAATTCCTTCTTTTAAGCTCTAAGCCATTTTAGTGATTACGTTTAATTGTAGAACAAGATTAAAGTATGCATTTGAATCAAATGTTTTCCTAAAATGGAATTTTAAAAAAGTTCCTTTGTTTACAGATTGTTTGTCTTCTCTGTGACCGTTATAAAAAGGTTCCGTTTCGAAGACAAGTTTTTTCACCGAAAGTGTAAAGTTTCACATTTATAGATAAATAGGAGGTCTATTAAGCTGTCTAAGCCAAATTATCAGAACACATCAAAATATATATAGGAATTATTTGCTAATTATTTGCTTTTTTTGCTGATAAAACCAATTTTTTTGCTATATCTGTAAAAAAGTTACAAGTTCCTAGATAGCTTAATATTAAGCTATTTAGCCAACTAAAAAATACCTACACAAAATAAAATAAAAAAATTAACAACATATAAATTATTTGCTATTTTTTGCCTCCATTTGCAAAAGAAAAAAATCAAATTTTCAAATAATAAGATAAATATCAATGTCTACAAGAGTAAAGTACATTAAAGAAATTAATTGCTGGCATGACTAAAGAATACCTACGTTTTATGAATTATTTACTCTTAAAATATACAACTCCCAAATTATCAGAACACATCAAAATATATATAGATTTTATTTGCCAATTATTTGCTTTTTTTGCTGATAAAACCAATTTTTTGCTATATCTGTGAAAAAGTTACAAGTGGCTAGATAGCTTAATATAAGCTGTCTAGCCGACTAAAAAAAAATACCCTACACCAAATAAAATAAAAAAATTAACAATATATAAATTATTTGCTATTTTTTTGCTACCATTTGCAAAAGAAAAAAATCAAATTTTCAAATAATAAAATAAATATCAATATCTACAAGACTAAAGTACATTAAAGAAATTAATTGCTGACACAACTATAACATTTACAATGTTTATGAATTATTTGTTCTTTAGATATGCAACTCCTGAATTTTTTGCTCGCCAAACTAGATGTTCAAACGATAACAATAATATATGTTGGCATGAGACTACAAGAGTAAAGTGCTTTTAAAAAATTAATTGCTTCTATCATAATTTCATAATCATGTAGCTTGATTTATTTGCTCTTAAATTATGTAAATCCTGAATTTTTTGCTCACGAAATTAATATAAAAAACGACAAAAGGCCATTATTATCGTTTGAACATTTAATTTCGCGAGCAAAAAATTCGGGAGTTGCATATCTCAAGCGCAAGTAATTCATAAAACATATGAATGATATAGTTATGCCAACAATTAATTTCTTTAATGTACTTTATTATTGTAAATTCGAAGTGGGTATAGATATTTTGTCGTTTTTTATGTTAATTCCGCGAGCAAAAGTTCGAGAATTGCATATTTTAAGAGTAAATAATTCATAAAACATAGGTATTCTTTAGTCATGCCAGCAATTAATTTCTTTAATATACTTTACTCTTGTAGACATTGATATTTAACTTATTATTTGAAAATTTGATTTTTTTTTCTTTTGCAGTTGGTAGCAAAAAAATAGCAAATAATTTATATATTGTTAATTTTTTTATTTTATTTGGTGTAGGTATTTTTTTTTAGTCGGCTAGACAGCTTATATTAAGCTATCTAGCCACTTGTAACTTTTTCACAGATATAGCAAAAAATTGGTTTTATCAGCAAAAAAAGCAAATAATTGGCAAATAGTTTCTATATATATTTTGATGTGTTCTGATAATTTGGGAGTTGCAACTTAAAACCTCTTGAGATTCCGACCTTTTCTGGTCAAGTGGCCAATTGGTCCATATTCAAATCGCTCTTTGTCATTTTGGTAGATAGCAATTTAGCATTACCTAAGACTACTACATTTATTTATTTCCGCTCTTTACTTAAAGGAGAAGCTTTATCTCTTATATCAGATCTCGAACTACTTCATGAATTGTACGATAAGACGTGGACAACGCTCAAGGATCGTTACATTAATCTCCGCAGAATAATCATTTCTTTTTAAACAAAATTCTACAATACAAATCTGGAGGTAGTCTTGCTGATTTTATTAACGTTCATTTGAATGCTGTGAGTTCCGTAAAGGCTACGAACGTGGCGGATCTTGTGGATGTGTTGCTTTCCTCACTATGTTATCGGAATTTGGATTTCCGCACTCAAAATGCGTTTGATATGCAAGTGGGTTCTGATATTCCGAGTTGTGAACAGTTCTTTCAATTTTTGAGCCTACAAAGTAAAACGGCTGAACTTCAACAAGATTTGAAACCCGAAAGGTTTGGAAATTTTAATATTTTTCCACCTAAGCCAAGATTTAGTCCAAATAAATCTTTGTTAATTAAAAACGTTTCTACTTCTGCTAAAAACAGGGAAAAAAGGGCATTTCTTTGTCTTTATTGTGAAAGTGAGCACAGAATTTACGAATGCTTAAACTTTCAAGCTTTAAATGTTTAGGATCGGCACGCTGCTGCTAAAGAACGCTTTCTTCGTTTCAAATGCCTAGGTAATCATATGGGTGCGTGCGCTTCTAACGGCAGCTGCAATACTTGTCCTTTCCGCAAACATCCCAGTTTATTACATTCTGCGGATCCACATGTTACTACTCATTCGAATACTTTCAATAATTCGGAGGGAACTTCGGCAAGCACCCTACAAACTACTTTTGCTTGTAATGTTACCAATAACCCTGAAAATGTTACAGTGCTATTAGGCACCATTCAAGCCAAGGTTCTTGACATCAGTGGCAAACTTCAGCCAGTGCGGTGCGTTCTAGATACTGGCTCACAAATAAATGCAATTTCTGAAAATTGTGTGCAACGTTTGCGCCTTAGACGTTCATACGATTATCGCCAAATTACAGGAATTTCAAATAATGTTGTACATTCTAAAGGAATAGTGAATGGTTTTTTATTTTCGAATTGTTCACAAGAACAGTAGAATTTTTCTGCGTCTATTCTTCCTGAAATTACCGTAAACATTCCGAATGTTTAATGTATTAGTTTGTTTGTTCTGAGGTTATTTTTGATTGTCGGTAGATTTAATTCACTAAATGTTAAGTTTAATTAAGCATTATATTTTATTTTTTCTTTCCTTTTTGGAGCTTACCGCGTTCCTTGCTTTTTCTCTGAGCCCGAATATCGGCGGGTAAGCCGTAACCCTGGCTGGAAGAAAATGCCCAGTCTCTTTCTTGTTACCTTAAAATTTGTTTAATTTTAGGTGGGCGGAATGTTTACCCCTGCCACTCAATTCCAATTGTTTGGGATTGAGCGTCGATTCCAGCTGTCCGTGTTTCCAGTAGGTGTGTCTTAGTTTGGATTCCTCGATAATTGTTGATTGAATGCGTGTTATTGTCCATATTCGGTTTTATGTATAAGTCTGTCTAGTAGCATTTTATACGTTGTACAATCCTTTGCGTTATCGGTACATTGTCGATGTCTTTTTTGGCATGGAATGCAAGCTGGTTTTATTTCCCTTTTTGGACAGTTTAGCTTTTTGTGTTTGGCATCTTGTTCCCCACAGTGGCTGCAGGTAACCGTCTGTTGTGGGCAGTATTTTGAGATGTGACTTATATCTTGACATCTCATGCATCGTGGAACAACGAGATGATCTTTTACTGTTATGCATCTGTATTCTATGTATAACTTGTTTAGATTTACGAGCATATTGCGTAGTTTACTGCTGACGGTTGCCACAAGATGTACCGTGGGTTTGTCTTTTGGTCCAGTTTTGTAGCTGAAGACGAATTCTTTGTCGAATTCATTCGCTTAACTTCTCTTCTAAGTTCTGCTTGTATATTAATGTTGTGACTTCTCAAAGTCTGTTGTATATTAAGACATATAGGCGAAAAGTACGAAAACTAAGCCTATCGCCTCACATAATCATCTCGAAGTACAGCCCGCTTGGGCAGTATTTATTTATTTAAAAATCGTATAACATTGTTACTGTTAGTAATAGAGTTAGTGGTAGTGATATCCCACGCGCTAGATACGTCACTAAAGTGCCAACCTCGCTCTACGACTCGCCAACGCGCAGCTGTAGGGCAGTTACGTCTTGACTATGACATACAATAGACGTATACGGGTTTTAGCGCTATGTATTGACATTTAACTATTGTATTTATGCATATAATTCAGTTATCTATTATTCTTATTGATTCATGTATTAACCAGAGTTCAGTTTCCTATTAAATTGCTTTATATTCATGTATTTTGTTTGCTTTCATAACGTGTTGTATTGCTCTGTTCCATCACATCTAACGGGTTATGGGCTCAGAACATCAATTAGATGTAACGTGTGGTTATTTGAACGGTGAATTACAAGAGACAATATACATGGAACTAAAAAGAGATAATCAAAATTCTTAGAAATTATTTTACTAAATGATAAATCATATATCGGAAAAATACCTAGCATATGTTGAAAATAAAGCAGAGTGGCGACAAAGTTTGTTTGCTGAATAAGGTCTTACATGGTTTGAAGCAAACTGGTCGAACTTGGCACGCTAAATTAGACAAAACATTACTAGAATGTGGTGCTAAACCAACAAATTTGTGGTCCTTATTTGTATTGCATGGGTCAAGGTGATGATTTAACTCTGATTATAATCTATGTTGACGATATACTGATTGCCTCCAGGAATCTTGAAATTATCGGCAATTTAAAATTGAAATTATCCAAAAAGTTTGAAGTTAAGGATCTTGGTAGCTTTGAGTGCTGCTTAGGAATTGAATTTTCTCGAAAAGCTGAGAAAATCATTTTTCATCAGAAGGGTTATACTAATGAAATATTGAACAGATTTTGAATGTTTGCGTACCGGATCCGGGCATAAAGTTGTATAAACCAACCGAATCCACATCGGATAAGGAAGAAAAATTACCGTACAGAGAACTGATCGGAGCGTTGACTTATCTACCAGTTGTCATGCGACCTAAGATAAGCTTCGCTGTTAGCTATCTTGGTCAGTTTAGTAACTGTTACAGGAATTGCCATCAGAGTTCTGCGAAGCGTGTTATTGGCTCCCTTTAAGGAAGTATTAATTTAGGGTTAGCGTATTTTCCCACTAAATATGCTCTAAAGAGTCACGTAGAAGCCGATTGGGGTGGATGTACATTCGACAGAAAATATTTTACCAGATTCTCGTTTATGTTGCCGGGTTGTCCAATCACATGGGAATCCAGAAAGCAACGTACCGTGTCTCTTTCATCTATAGAGGCCGAATATAAGGGATTGACCGGAATTGCTACAGAAGCTATTTATCTTCGAAACACATTGAAAGAATTTGGTTTCGAAAGATTTGCTTAAATAGTCGTTTACAATGACAACATGAGTGCATTGAAGTTAGCCGATAATCCCGTATTCCGCGTACGAAGTAAACACATTAACGTGAAGAATCGTTTCACACGTGAAGCCTTGAATAACAAGCAGTTTGTTCTACAACATGTCCCTTCTGAAGATATGCCTGCTAATACACTTACGAAAGCTTTGTCTCGTAATAAGCTTAAAAAATGTGTGAAGATGATAGGTATGTTCAACTCAACACAGTTGGTCGTTTGTTTGGCCGCTTGTGTATCAAGGGAGAGTGTTAGTAATAGCGTTAGTGATAGTGATATCCCACGCGCTAAATACGCCACTGAAGTGCCGAGCTCACTCTACGACTCGCCAACGCGCAGCTGTAGGGCAGTTGCACCGTGACTATTACGTACAATAAACGTATATGGGCTTTGGCGCTATGTATTACATTTAACTATTGTATTCATGCATATAATTCAGTTGTTTATTATACTGATTGATTCATGTATTAATCAAAGTTCAGTTTCTTATTATATCGCTTTATATGCATGTATCTTGCTTGCTTTCATAACATATTGTATTGCTCCGTTCCATCACATCCAACAGTTACTACCCAGAAGTCTTTAGAAAATGTTTTAATATGTGAAGAGCTATACAAGAATTATTTTAGATGATCGAAAACTACAGCTTTCTAGTCATAGCTGATTCTTTTAAAGTATACTACCCTCGGATAGTACTAGTTTATTTAAAAATCGTGCAAGCATACTAGTGTCTGAAACGCTTAAGAAAATGCTTATTTTACCCTTATCTATTTGAGGACTCTTTTGGAAACGTAAGAATACTCAGATTTTGATAGCGATTCAACTCGATACGTTGATTACTATATATAACTAAATCTTTTTAATTACTTATAATAATTCGTTTTTGATTTAAGGGACAGATCTCTTTATAGAATTCTTGTAGTACTATCAATTTGTAAAATTTTACCCTGTTTTGGTGTGGAAATTAGGTAGGAAAAACTGTGACGCAGCATGAAGCTGGCGCCTCAATTTGTACGAAGCGATTTTTTTTGCTCTAATAAGCGAAACTAGTTATTTAGACTATCGTGAAACTTTAGACTACTAAACATAAAGTCAAATAAATTTCCATAAATTAAATGCCAGCTTTTACACACGCCTACTTTTGAACTAGATGATGACGTCATACTCACTACTTGCGAGTCAATTATGTTTAAAAGCTTTTAGTAGGTTAGCACTCACCTGAGCCATGAAGGTTCCTCAGCAAAAGCCGGTGATTCAATTGCTGGATCCAGTGTAATGTAATATATTATTATTCAGTGTTGCTCAGACCTTTGTGGGGAGAATTGCATATTACGGGGGCCGCTTAGTAGCATATAAATATTTTTTCGGTATTGATTGTTTTGCGTGAACAACTTTACTGTAATTGATAGTGAAAATCTAGGACCATCTATGCCTAAAAGAAAGCTTACCGATTATGAAAAAATGCATTTTTGGGTTTTGCCGGGTTAAAAGTAAACGTATCATCCGATGAGTTTATTGATTTCTTTCGTTTGTTTCTAACGAATAACTTTCTCGAAAATATAGTAACGTAAATCGACAGTTATGCTGAAAAATGTTCATAAACCAATAAACGAAAGAAAAATTCAGAATAACTGACTAAAGCCTCCGACAGTTACAACATTACAAAGGATTGTTGGCTTCACTTGGGCGACATATAAATACACCGCTTGCAGGATTACTGAAAAACCGACGAGTTGTATAACCTTCCTTGTTTTAGAAATCAATATTAGTATAAACAGCTTTTTATTAATTATAAGATGCCTACATTTTACTAAAAACCCGGAAAGGGGCAATTTAAAATATTAGGAACAATCGTCGAAAATAGAATGGCTTCAATGAACTAAAGAATAAACGAAATTTATTATCCAAATAAAGAACTTTCATTAGGTGAACCAACGGTGTCTTGACGTTCCCCTATATTTGAGCTTCCAATACACCACCCGATGGTACTAGATTAGCTAAGAATCAAGTTTCCTATCTACCTGGAAATTTTGAATTTTGCCAAACCTTTTCTATTTCAAGCAAAGTAGAGATCTTTAATGTGCGTGACAACATACACACGGGACCTACATTTTACCTCACATCCGAAAGAGGGTGTAAATATAAATATAGGAGACGAAAAAGATATGGAAGAAAAATTAGTACATGTTATAACCGTTGTATTAAGTTTTGTAACAAAATATACTGAAAGTGGACGCTCAAACTGCATGGTCAGCTACTACAATATTATTTCTTTGTGTAAGGAGTTACTTTTGAAAAAAAATGTACACTACGGGAACCTTACACAACAGAACAGAAAAGGAAATTCGCGTGAAGTTACTTCTAAAAAACAAAATAAATGTGGAGCTACAACAAAATATTCTGATGAAGTTGGATTAGAAAAGTGGCGTGACAAGAGAGAAGTTTTGGTGGTGAATTAGTAAATGTGCAGAATAGACGAGAAGAAGGAAACCAAAAACCAAAAAAGCTGTTATTGAGTATAATAAATGAACGTCTGAATCCGACATACAGGGCCAAATGCTCTCTTATTATGCAAGTGAGAGAAAGACAATAAAGTAGTATAAAAAGGCTATTATTCATTATTAAAGGACGTTAGATGCGAAAACAATGTACGGCGTGATTTGAAAATAAAATCTGAAAGAATACACCATTTGTCTTGATAAACCAGGACTTTGGTTTTCATAATAGTAGAGTAAAATCAAGGATCCTGCCGCCACATTTCCTCCAGAATCCCACATTTCCTCCCAAATTTACATGTAAATCCCCATAAGGAGGAAATGTGGTGGAGTAACATTTCCTCCAGAATCCCACATTTCCTCACACATCTGGAGGAAATAGTTTTCTTCGACTAACCATTTTTCATCTTTCGAGATAAATATATCTTAATTTTTCATCTTTCGAGATAAATGAGCATCCTCATTTGCTCCCACATCTAAACCAAATAGTTTTCTTCGTCTAGCCAACGCATCTTTCGAGATAAACCTACCTTGTTTGGTATCAATTAATATTAGATTTTTCTCAGCTACCCGAATCTTTAGGAATTTTTTAGATATCATCACCCCCAAGGGAGCTACCCTAATTTTAAGATTTTTTACCTATAGCGACTTTTGAGCGTTCTTATAAATTTTCTTAGTCATGCGATACATTAAATTAGCTTAGAATTTTACGTAGAATTCAAATCTGCAAACAGATTTGAAATCGGACCACGCCCTGCAAAGTTACACATATACCCTCTGCGAGATAAATCTTTCTCCACATTTCCATCCACGAGATAAACCTATCTTGTTTGGTATCAATCAATATTAGAATTTTCTCAGCTACCCGAATTTCTAAGAATTTTTCAGATATCATCACCCCCAAGGGAGCTACCCTGATTTTAAGATTTCTTACCTGTAGCGACTTTTGACCGTTCTTAGAAACTTTTTTTTAGTCATGCGATACATCTTCTTAGTCTAGAATTTTATGTAGAAGAAAAAAAGAAAAAGGAACATTTTAAACCTTGATTTTGGTTTTAGGTTTGGGTAAACCTGGTACTTTTTTTTCAAAGATTAGAAAAAGACCTTTAACAACAAAGGAAAGGAAATCGGTAGTTCTTCCATTTGGGAAACCCTTGGGGGATAAAGGGCTGAAAGGGAATTTTTTATTAAAATTAAATCGAAAAACGCTTTTTTTAAAAAAACTGGGAAACCCATCGGCATCCCTTTATTATGAAATAAAGCAAAAAGGTTGTTAAAGGAAAACCATTTTAAACGTTAGAGCGGGAAAACATGTGCTGTTTGCCCTAAAGGGCCCAAGTTTCCCCATTTCCAAACCTAATAAAAAAATTTTTTTCGTCAAACCCTTTTTCCCGCCTCCGTTTGAACGTTACGGTAAAAACATACCGTTTTTCCGTGCCGCTTAAAAAAGGCCTACAAAAGCCGAACCGCAAAGGGTCCCACGTTTAAAGAAAAATTTTTCGCGACTTAACCGGCCAGACCCGCCCCAATTTGTTTCGCCCGAAGAGCAAAGGGGTTATTTTAAACAAGGGTTGCAAAAAACGTTTGAGATACCAATTTTTAGTCAAAACAAAACCCCATTTAAACCCTATTAGCAACTACTAAAAACAAAGGAAACCCAAGGTTGCAGCCCCTTAGAGCAAACCAAAAGGTTTCCAAGCCCCGAACAAAGGAATTTACCCCAAAACACTTTTAAACAAACCAAATTTTTAAAGGTTACAAAAAAAAACAAATTTTTAAAAAACCGAAAAAAACAGAAAACCACAGAATTTAAAACTTTTTTAAACGAAATGGTTAAAACCCATTGGAAAATTCACTTTAGTTGAAATGATTTCCCGCCGTTTCCGTGAAACACCCCCATCAGAAGCAAAATGAAAATTTTAAAAAAGGAATTTAAAAACGAAACAGTACATAAAATTTTAAAAGTAACCGGGCATTTTGTTTTTCAAACCCCCAAGAGCGAAGGCATAAACAAAATAAAACCCGTTTATCAAACACCTTCAACACAATTTTCAAGAATTTTAACAAAAAAAGATAAACTCCCAAAATAAAGGAAAACAGAACCGTCACGCGAAGAGAGCACCAAGATATGAATCGACGAAACGCTTTACCATTCTCAAACCCAAGAAAACCTTCATACCCGAAGAGCAACGGAAAATACCTACATTTTGCGAGGCAAGCATTGTTTGAACAAAAATTTAAATTTCTTATGAACGAAAAATCCAAAAACTTTTTAATTTAAAACGGCGAAAAGGGCCATGCAACAAAAATTAAAAAAAATTTACCAAAAAACCGTACAAACAATTAAAGAATAGCACAATTTAAAACCAACATGGATAAAACCCAAGTTATGCGAAAATGGAACACCCGACCCTTTGAAGAAAAAGTTTGTTTGACAACCCCAAAAAAATGGAGAATGGAAATTCCAACCACCCCACAGAAAATAAGGGAAAATTTAATACGCAACCCAACTTTTTCAAAATTTCCAAATTAACACCCCTTCCCATTTAAATTTTCACAAAACCAACCTTTACGTACAACAAAAAAGCAAACACAAAAACTTGAGGGTTACCCCCGTTAACCCGAACGAAAAACCCAACACCACTTTATTACCAACATACGAAAAACGAATCACCACAAAAAAAAATTTTGCCCAAATATTTACCCAACCCCCCTTTTAACCAAAAATTATACAAACCCTACCTTTACCAAAAACACGACCACAAAACCCACACACCCATTAAACCCAAACACCAAACAAAAAAAACATAAACAAATTTCACGAACCATCCCTTTTACAGAAAAAAAATATTGTCAAACCGTTTTAAATGCCATTTAAACACCGATCATAACATCCCACCGCAAACCTTCATTATACGTTGAAGGGAAAAAATAAAACTTAAAAACTTCATTTTCATTAAAACCCATTATACACCCACCTAACAACAAAGAGAATTTAACCACCCCTTTTTCAATCACAGCATACCAAAAAAATTTTTTCCTGTTGTCCATTTCCCAAAAATAAAAAAATTTTCATTTTCCCCCTCAACGGTTCCACCGATGAAACTTTTTTCCCATTTAAACCCCCACACACGAAGTGGCAGCAAAACAGAAAGGAACAATATTTACCCAATCATATTTATATGGCACAGCAGGAAACGCAAAGAAAAATACCAATGAAAAAAGAAATTCCAAACAGCGTAAATTATTATTAACCAAACGCTTCCGGTGATATTAAACCCCCTCATTTGTTATATTACGATTTATGTTTGAAAACCTTTGGAAAAAATATGATTGTTATTTCGGAAAAATCAGGGTGAAATGGAAAAAGGTTAGGTCCGCCGCGGGCTGACCCAACCTATTAATTTTTCCTTTTATCTAACCTAGGTCCACACTTGGTTTTTAAATTTTTCTATCCCTATGAGAGATTCCTATTTTTGCAAAACCCTGAACATAAAATCCAATTATAAATCTATTAACAATTTCCGTAAACGGATTATATTCAAACATAGAGTCATGTATAATACTATTGATAACTGCTTAAATGAGGAGTGAAAGCGCATTACTTAATATCACCCATTTACCTAATGCGGAAAGAGTTTAGTTCATAATATATAATAACTAATTTACGCTGTAATTATCTAGGAATATTTCGGGTTAGTAATAATTCATACGAGTAGGTTTATGATTTTTCATTCTCAGTCTATTTTCTGCTGTCTGCTGCGAAGGTTCATTATACCAGTATAAAATATAGATTGTGAGTAGTAGTTATGAATACCGAGCTAAATAATCGACTTATTGCGCTATTTAAATGCCCATCTGTTATGACATTGCATTGCCACCCATTATGCAGTGTATGAATGGGCATAACATTGTAATAAGTTAAAAAAATAGTTTCATGTTATTAGAGTACCGTTGGGTAAGGTGAAAAGAGGAAAATGATTTTTATAATATATGTATTTTTAGGAAATGCTCGAAACTTAGCAGTCGAGGAGTTAGGAAGATATTTAATATTTAATTGTGAAAATACAGAATTTGGATGTCAGTTTGTTGGTGAGCTTCAAGATAAAAAAGGAGCATGAAGCCGTTTGTACGTTAAAACGTTATAAATGTCCTCTATTGGATGAGGGGCCCAGTTAGAGGTATTGTATAGGTGTGATATTATATATGGTGTTTACTAATTATGATAAATGAATAGGGTAGTTTGGAAGATATATATAATCATTTCCAGTCTAACCATACTGATTGGCTGTTCGTCATATAAATATGACTGATATAATTGTAAGGTTTCGCAGTACTGGTTATCGGTTATGGACCGTTCTGATGCGGTGTTTCAATAAATATTTTATAGCATCAATTTTAAAAACAGTTAACAATGATCAGAACGAATTTGATGTATATTTTATAATACGAATGCTTGGTGTAGGAGGTAGTTTTAATTATAGGTATGTATGCATCGATAGATTATTTAATATTTTTATATATTTATTTTTATTTTAGTGTTTCCTTAGGACCCGCTCGATTATTAATATATAATGGAGATGTGTTGTCAACTGAGGATTCTATAGATGATATAATTGATAGTCCTCGTGCTAAATTAACTTCAGGTGTATTAGGAAATTTTGGTATACCGGTGGGTATAATAGAATCTTTTTAGTTATAAGCGAGAATTTACATGGGGTGTGAATAAGAATAAATATGTTAGAGCACAACATCTTGTTTAATATAATTAAAATTCAGATTTTTTTTTTTTATAATATTCGATGATGTATTTTATTAGATGATAAACAGAAACAATTAATTGTATTCTGGTATATATCATGCACTATTTCGGTATGTTAACGCAATTGCTAACCCCCCAATATATAGATGATGAGTGTTTTGTATAGGTTCTGCTATCTTGATTTGTTTGCAAGTTAGCATAAAAAGACTATTTTTAGGTGTAATGTGCTCAAACGGTTAATAATAATAATTATCTTGAAAAGTAGCTGGAATTTGTGAAATAACGTTGAAAATGTTGAAATATTTGGTGCCCCAAGTTTTTTAAAATTTGTTGTTGCGTATAACTTTTGTGATATTGTAATAATATTAAACTATTTCTTTATTTGCATAATCGGATTTACGGTTGTGGGCGTATTAATGGTAAAGTTCCTCGAATTTATCTCCATCAGAATAGGGTGAAATTGGGATTTAATCCGAGCTAGATCGGATAACAAAACTATTCCTAATCAAGAGGATGTGGATATGAGGGTGTCCAAATATGCCCTGTCATCATAACTGCATTTAATGTAGTATGGAAGCTATTAGGGTATGGTTATGCATATTATTAGTGAATGAAGTTGAGGTGTCTGAGCAACAGAGCGAATACATTCGGCATTTTGTAACTACTTTAGATTTCGAATATTTTGGGGTTTGGTGAAATTTTAGTAGTTCTGATTTAGAAAATTTTAACATAAAACTGGAAATTTTATACCAAGACCTCTAGTAATGTGCCCCTACGCACCCCTGACCATGCATTGCGCGCGCCCCTGTATTTTTATTGCATCCTAACAATACCATTATATTTAAATAAAACCCAAAACGTTTGAAACAATATTTATATTTCAATTCAAATACTTAACAGGTACACTTCCATAGAAATATATTTTTATTCATTAAAACTAATACACACAAAAGTCACTTTTTCCTCCTTTTAATTGGTAAATGTATATAATATCCAAATTTTGCACACGATTTTCTTTGATCTGAGTTTCGTATAGAGTGTAGCTGGAACATTGTAGATTTCGGATGCTTCTGAACCAGTAATCCATCCTTTGTTTATTTCGTCAAGGGCTTTATTTAAATCCTCTTTAGTATACGATTTAAGTTGTTCTTTCTTTTCTGTCAGAAACGTCTGACTTGGAGTCTATGTTCTGATCTTTCGCATCAACATTATCATGTGTAGGTTTATCTTGCACTATTTTAGTATTTACCAGAGATTCATTAGACATACCATTCAAATGTTGGCTAGTTGAATTGTTTGATAAACTTGTTTTCATCTCCTTGACAACTTCTTCTAAAATTTTTATAGCATCTAAGGATATAATTTTTTCCCGCTCATCTTATTACGATGTTTACTTATCAAATGCAAATGCAGACTATTCCAATTTTACAATTTCAATAAATATTTTATGTATAAATATTTACCCCATCTAACTTTGTTGTCGTTCTATTTTATAACCCTTTTGTCGAAGTTTAGATATTTAGAGATAAATTTAGGATATCTCGATGGTTGTGATAATCAACAGTAACTAGCAACTGCAGTCTTTCAATCAGCCCATGCAATTAAAGTGAATATACGTGGTATTTTAGTGTCCCGACTATTGCTTTCCTGTGTTGAATCCTCATCTTCAGAATTTGAGTGTAATCCATAGAACTTGTTCATTTATTATTTGCTCTGATAGTTTATGACGAGCATGTTCATTATTTTTGCAGAGTTCATTTCAATATTAAACTTTTTTTTTACCCAAAACTTTTTACAAACTTTATCATCTTTACCATCTGAGTAGATAGGTGTTGTACATCTTAGAGTACTTCCTGTGCACATTTCCGCAGTTTGTAAATTAGTTGTTTTTAAATTTGTTATGTATAATGTCAGAATAAACATTTTATAATAGTATATAACATTGTTCTTTATTTATAAAGGCTGTGGTTACCACGAAATAGCAGTCGCACAGAGAGGGGTGCGCATGGGCAGCGCGCATGGGCAGGGTGCACGCGCAGTGGGCGCGCATGGGCAGGGTGCACGCGCAGGGTGCGCATGGGCAAGGCGTGCTTAGGCGTACACGAGGGATGCGGAAGTTAACAGTTACCAAGCATCCAATTTTTATTTGGTGTGGAGTACTTGTCTGCGTATGTATCCGGAGTAAAAATACGATTTGCATACGCAGCTTATTAATAAAATTAGTTTATCGAGGAAGATGACAAAGGTAATCATTCCTAATAGTACAACAATCTACGCATGGGGGCATAAAGATATAAGATAGGTTGATTTTGTAAATCTATTGTATATATTAGTTTTAAATTCCATAATTTTTTAAGTTCCTCGCCCACCTTCCAAATCCTTCCTCTGCTTCTATCCTGGTTGACAGAGTATACGTGTTATTCCACGCGGTATTCCGGGGCACATCGGTTTTAGATTTCTAGGGAATGGTTAGTTAAAGCATATGTCTGGTTAGAAAAAGGGTTTTAAAGATGGCGTTAAATAAAGATGGGCAAAATTAGTCTTTAAAAGGTATAACTTTGTATGGGTTGGTTCTATTTATAATTTATTTACAGATTTGGGGTTCCTAGAAAATTTAATATTAGTTGATACCTAAAAATATATTTATCTTAAAAGAGTGACTACCCCGTATATTAAATACAATATAACACTTGTCAACAAAAAGTTGTAGGAAAATTAAAGACGTATTTAATGGGGGTCCAGTATTAGAATTTGTTGGTAGTAATGTTAAGTCCTACTGTATTGTAGGCGAGAAAGATACGATTAAAAAGATTAAAGGGTCTCACGAATTGTAGTTAAGTAAAACCGAGGGTCTTACAACCTATAACGAGCATATACCTCAAAAGGAATGAACATGCAACTACGCAGCAGTGCGCGGAGAATAAGAATTTTCCAATAAGAAATTAAAGTTTATGTACGTAGCACCAGCCATTGGGTAATGGTCGAAATGTGGAACCTATAAAGACGATTATTAATTGTGGTTTAGAAAATAGTAGTTTTGTGGACAAATAAAATAGCTTAGACTGGTTAATGTATATTCACATATTCTCGTACACGTCCACAAACATCTGTTTACGTCCACAATGGTGATACCGGTAGTTTTTGTTTAACAAATAGTAAGAAAATACGTCAGGTGTTAGTGCGTGAAACCCATAGGATCGTTGGATTCAAAAAGAACGGTGCGTATGGTGGTCTCCGTTAGAATAATCGAAAGTGGTTAATCAATCGTATTAGATGTTTAAATAAGGAAAGTGTAAATGCCTACAGAAGCATAATTATCAGACGAAAAGTGGCGATGTGCTATAGAAAGTATAAAAATGGTGCTTTGCCCAGTCTTAACAGTAAAAAGGAGAGTGACTTTTTCAGCAATTACAAGAATAGCAGTAGCGCAGAGAAGGGGTATGCATGTATTATACAGCGCATTGTTGCTATAAAATATGTTAGTTTACGAGAAGCTCGAACGTACACAAATTAAATTTTAATCTATAATTAACTATGGTCGTAAAATGGGAAATTAATGGGTAATTTGAATACTGCTACATATACTTTGCTTGGTGATTCATTTGGAAAATATTCGCCTACCTAAAATATGACGTAGAAGTTATTTAAAATTAAATTGTTGTAAGTATCCTGTAGACAGCAAGTTGGTATTTTCTTAGTAATGGTTTAAAGTGTTTTTGGTTATAGTAGCACTGCATCTTCTAAGCACGACTTGCACACAATTTGTGTGGTGTGCTATCACCCTTTGGATTTTTAATATGCACGCGACCCGTATAACATGGAAGACGTTTCCGATGTTTCTACTAACGGCATTCGCACCATCGACGATGCGAACCGGTGCATGCATTGGCGCTAAATGTATTGGACGAGCAGTAAGGATTATGACGTCATTTAGTCCCCGATGAATCCTCAACTTCGTTCGGGTATCTTCGGAAACCTTCGGTTTGCATTCTATAGGGTACATAAAGCAGGTACGCTGGAGTAAATTTTTAGTTATAAGTTAGTTCGCTTACAGTCAAGTCTTATAGTGCGGATTTTGTTTTGTACAAATGGTATCTGCAAACGTTTTGGCAACTCTTGCGGTGCTTCCTATACCTGGAAAATGCCTCATACGGCACCAGAACAAATGTTGTGACGTAACATCGTCCACGGTTGCCGTCCGCAGCAAAGTACTTAAACTGTGGGACTTGCGGTATCGCTTTTACGATAATGGACAACTTACAGCGACACAAGGAAAACAGCACGGTATGTCATTAAGCCGTAAACGTTCAACGCCGCCAGCTGTTAAAGGGTCTTGTACGAAACAACCACGAATTATGTGTAAGTATGCGATTTGAAATGGAAAAGAATACATATGCCGCACACTTGAGAAGCAACAGACATAAAATGCATCAGTTACCGCTACTAGCGACGATGGTGTAGAAATGGTTAGTACAGCGTTTAACAACGTATGGCTAGCTATCGCATAAATAACGCCAGTGTCGACGATGGAGTGCCTGAGTTTCTTTGGAAGCAGAAAGAGCGATTTATTCGATTAATTAATGAAAAAGAATACAACATTCAGCAGTAAAAGTCTATTGGAACTCTACGGCGTTTACACCAAAATGGGGAAGAGACTACCGATGTGAAACTTTAACACAAAAATGTGGTTATAACGTCTTCTAGTAATCTGAAAATACGTACGAGGTCTTAAGCGAAACCATAAGAACAAAATCAGAGGAATTTGAAACATGTGGGTCCGGTTGGTCTTTGGAAAAGGTGCTCTATTTAGAAAAAATATTAATAAGTATGAACCGATATGGAAGTTCTAGGTTCAAAAAAAAATTGTGAATATGTATTTAGAAATGTGGTTTACAAAATTTAAACTGTATTAGTAAAATTGTCTGTAATAAAAAGTTTTAAGAATGGTTTTAGATTTTCTTTAGGTATAAGCTGCAGGAAAGTTATAATTTAGAGGGTGTGTAAAATAGTAAGGGTGGTCCTGTTTTAAATCTGTTTACAGATTCGGATTCTACATAAAATTCTAGACTAAGAAGATGTATCGCATGACTAAAAAAGTTTATAAGAACGGTCAAAAGTCGCTACAGGTAAGAAATCTTAAAATCAGGGTAGCTCCTTGGGGTGATGATATCTGAAAAATTTAGAAATTGGGTAGCTGAGAAAATTTAATATTGATTGATACCAAACAAGATAGGTTTATCTCGTGGATGGAAATGTGGAGAAAGATTTATCTCGCAGAGGGTATATTGTAACTTTGCAGGGGTGGTCCGATTTCAAATCTGTTTGCAGATTTGAATTCTACGTAAAATTCTAAGCTAATTTAATGTATCGCATGACTAAGAAAATTTATAAGAACGCTCAAAAGTCGCTATAGGTAAAAATCTTAAAATTAGGGTAGCTCCTTTGGGGTGATGATATCTAAAAATTCCTAAAGATTCGGGTAGCTGAGAAAATCTAATATTAATTGATACCAAACAAGGTAGGTTTATCTCGAAAGATGCGTTGGCTAGACGAAGAAAACTATTTGGTTTAGATGTGGAGCAAATGAGGATGCTCATTTATCTCGAAAGATGAAAAATTAAGAATATTTATCTCGAAAGATGAAAATGGTTAGTCGAAGAAAACTATTTTCCAGATGTGAGGAAATGTGGGATTCTGAGGAATAAAAACCACATTTCCTCCTTTGGGGATTTACATGTAAATTTGGGAGGAAATGGGGGGAAGGAAATGTGGCGGCAGGATCCTTGATTTTACTCTACTCATAATGTTTTTTTACATTAGACGACTTCTTTTTCTATGTATTCGTTATGCAGTTTCCGAGTTCTGTTTACCCAGATTATTTACTGCCTGAGTTTAGTTTCCTCGATCTACTTTATTTTTTTTGAAGATCGTTATTTGAGTTTGTTTACCTATTTGTTCAGTATGTACTTTTACAATAAACGTAAGCTTTTACACGCATTGTATGTTTATTTGTCATCAAAACGCCTCAGATATTGGCTCAAAGACTTTCAATTAAGAAACATCCAGAGGCCGCTAACCTGGCTCTTGAGTCATACTAGTTTTAGTTATAAAACCTCAACAAAAAAATTGTTAGTAAAGACAACACAAAAACACATTTAATTAAATTTTAATTAAAAAAATGTTGGCCATTTCGTAAGACCTTAAATCTCGTTTGGTCAGTCAGGGTGTTAAATAAATATAACACGAAACGTTTTTCGAGTTAATTGTCAATATTTGTTACATCATTTAAATGATAAGAATGTTCATTAAACAGTAGTATAGCCCGTTTCACAAATCAGTGTAGTTAAGTCACGGCCCCAACTTTCTACTGCCAAATGTAATCCCCAACTAGCTCTATATGATTATTACGGGAAAATATATACTAAAGATTGGCAGCACTTCGCGCTATTGCCGTTGCTACTTCTACTAATTTTTTAGTTCTTTATCATATTATATCTGTCAGCTGCAATTGCTCGCCCGCCCATTTGTCGATTTTACGAATTATATTTTTATAATTTGCCTTTAAATTGTTCCTTTCAGAACAATTCATTTTTTAAATTATTTTTCCACATTTAATCGTGAAGAACATGTCTAAAGCTTTAGACAAGAATTCTAAAGAAATGACTTTAAAGCTTACTGCTTATTTTGATTTGGAACCTAATAATGGTGGTCCATTTTTTCCTGTGCATACTCTCCGAGATGTAAGTAATTCGTTATTATATTTGTTACAATACAACTATTGTTCTAACTAATTTAACATTCGTACTTATTTGGTAAAATTTGAGGTAAGTATGTTTTAAAGGGGTGCAATCCAATTAGTAATAACCTTTATTTTATTTCAGCACCTCAGTGCCGCATTAAATATAAGCACTACTACAGTGCACAATATTGTAGCAAACGTCAATCAAAGGATTCCAAATGAGTAAGTATTACTATTTGTTGCTGCATTAAATAATTGCAGATTGCTTTAGAGAAACACATTACTTTAGATGAATTGCGGAAAACAGTTGTAGATCGTGAAATTTTAAGGAAAGCAGGTCATCGTTGCGGAGAATTATTGAAAATATTAGATTTAGGTATCGCAAAGATGACCCCTGTCGTGGATTATTGGAAATATCCCAAATCGTTTTTAGGCGTGTGGATTTTTAAAGAAAATTTATTAAATTGAAAAACGAAAGAACTTATCAATTTATTTTTATTAACCAAACATGGTTTTTTAAAGATGGGGCCATTGGCCGTTTATGGCAAGATACTAGTGATTATCACTGAGATGTGAACCAAGAAAATTTCTTGCTGTGGCTTGAGAAGCAACTTTTAGTAATCGTTATGGATAATGCTAGTTACCATAGCACCGTACCACAAAAAGTAGCCACAACAGCTTCTAAGAAAGCAGATATTCAAGAATGGCTTACACGTAACAATTTTTTTTACAATTCTGCTACGTTCAAGGCAGAATTTATTACTTGTAGATTTTATATTTGTTTTCTAATTTACGACATAAATTTCCACCAGTATATGTTGTGGATACGTTGGCTGAACAATCCGAGTATAGGGTGCCCTGACTTCCTTCGATGTATATATAATGCTATCGAGGAGATACGAGGAATTGCAAAAGTTATTATAGGGTTTATATTAGAGGCAGTGGTGGTTCTGTAGATGAAAGTATAGCTGCCTGGAAGAAAGCTCTGCATCAAATAACCACTGAAATGTGGAAGAAAACAATTTAGTACGCTAAAATTGTAATACAAATGTAGGGGGATAGAGAAATTATATTCGAAAGAACGATACAGAGCGTTTAATAATAAACGATAGCGACAGATGATGGTGTTAATCACTATACAAGCAATTCAAATTCAAACTAGTTATAAATTTTATTATATTTGTTTTACTTAGTGTGACGTTTTCTTTAATTAAACATTGTGTGTTAATAGAAATCTGTATAACTTTTGCAAAAAATTTTTAGTTGATATCAATATTATCAGTTGCATAGTAAAGCGTTTTCTGGCTCATTTATGAAGCACTTGTAATAACGAACAGTATCTGTAAAGTTTTAATATTCTACATTTAAACAACCAAGTAAACGCAAATTCGTGCCCTCTGTATGAGCATGAAACCAACCATACTTTTACCTAACTAATAAGCACGCAGCATGCAAATAAATAGCATGCACGCTTAAAACACACCTCAAACAATAATCGACTCTTCGGATGCCCCTCGAAATAGATAACAGAACCGTCCGAACGTACAATACGAACAAATTCAGGATATAAAAGCAGTTGCAAATGCTAGAACAAATTGCATTTTAATTATTCTCTTCTTAAGGTAGTCATCAAATTTTTTGGGTAGAATTTAAGATTGTGCAAGGCGGAAGTCGCCAATCTTTTCGTGCACTAAGGGTTTTCCTTCGGATTATCTCGTTGTGACTACCAAATCTAACGGGATAAAATGAAGTAAACTTTTACAATGTTATTAATTGGATCCCGCCATCGCTTGGACCTATCCACCTACGAAGTCATCAGAATCATCTCCTAGAGCACGTGGCGCAAACACGCTTCCACGTTTGAAAACCTTCCGCCATCAGCTACCTGTAAATCCTACAAACCAAAGACGTCGCCCGTATGCACGCATCTCCACTTACCAACCGTAGTGGACCGAAGATTGGAAATTATTCCAGTAACCGCCGCTAGGGGCCGCATTGCATTCGGTTTAACGATGGACGTCATCCACATACCACCAAACTCAGATCTTCGTCATAAAGCTACAACGTTCAACTTTTCAAAGTAGAATCTCATCCAGCAATTTTACAAATTAAAGAGCTCTCAGTGCTTAAAGACGTTTGAAATAATTACACATACCAAAACTTTTGTAAATATTTCCTTTGTGCGTTATGTCTTTAATGTATAATTAGTTTGTATTCTAAATTTGTAAATAATAATTATCTCTGTTGTTACGGAACATTAACAAGGTGACTCCCAGGCAGTCCAGAACACCACACTTCCTTTAATTTAATCTTGGCGTCTGCTTGTTATGTAGTTTACAATTGAGAAAATGCTACATAAAAATCTATTCTAACTCGTTTAGAATTGGATTTCTTGTGAGCGTTCTTTTCGTTCATTTTTGCTATCGCGGTCCTTGTAGCTGCAGAGAAATAAAATACCTCCGCTAATACCGCTGTAACCGTTAGCATTAGCAGTTCCAAGATGAACAACTGGATCGTAAGCCACTTGCACGGAATTTCTCAAACAATTCTACTTTAGGTTTGGAATCATTCTTATGATTGGACACTGGTAGTGATTTTATTAACAATGCACGAAAACAATGTTCGTGATTCTTTTTGGAATATTGAAAAGGAATTTTCGAACATCCCAGTTCTCTTTTATTACTAAGAGTTGTGTTGTTTTTCTTTTTTCAATACTATATTTCTTGCTGTTCCTTTAATATGGTCAACCACCCTTACTATTGTGGTAGTCCACGTATAGTTAATATTTATTGTGTACAACACTTATTTATTTTGCTTTATTGTAAATAAATTTTACAAATAAATGCTCATTCTATTGTAAGTTAAAAAGTTATACGAATTTTAAGGTTAGTAAGTATATAGCTGATAGACTAGACAACCAGAGGAACAGGATTTACAAACACAGCATACATATGTTCCTTCTTCTTATTATATGCGTATGGGAATGTATGTATACGTTATCTATTTATGAAATTGTAACTGTCAAGTAGTTGTAACTTCACGGGAGGTATTATAAGTATTAGCCTACGGATTTTCCTTTTGACAGTTATTGCTAATATCTTGTCAGTTCTAAAGCCGTGGTATATTGCTTATAAAATAGCGCCCCGTTTTTATACAATAATTGAGATTTATTCGAAGGACTAACATTCTCTCGTGCGTTGTTTATATCGCCTATTAATTTATTTGTAGACTATTAAATAATTTTTGTTGCAGCTGATTTTTTTGGGTTTACCTTTAAATTATTTCCGTGGGTTTCCTTTCGATAAAGTATTTTTTATAGGTTTTCTTATGGGCGGCGAGTTATTTTCTCAGATTTTCTTTTATTACTCACTCACAATCTACGGTTGTTGCTAGTCGGCATCTTTTTAATGTGTTGTGGAAAATTACCGTGACAAAATGCGCAATGCAAGATGCGAGAGGTATCGTATAAGAAGAAGAACAATACAATTTACGTGAAATCTAAAAACATTCATTTCCCGGTGTAATTTAAATATTTACCTACCGCGTGAGGGTATCCAATTAATAATAAATAATAAATGGGAAGGACCTCTAACACTATAGTACCCTCACGTTTCGGGACATTGCCTCGCAGCTGCTGCAGTCGGTGAGAAGGGGAGGTTCATTAAACAACAACACACTAAGACAAAATTCCAATTGTTTTATTAAACGGCCTACTAACTAACTTAACCTAATTACATATGCATACAAAATTATACAGTAATTAACAATATTTACAAAAGGGCGCCACCATGGGAATTAAACGGCCCATGGACCGATCGCAGTAATAACTCTCGTCGCACTTTGTTCGTGGCGATGAACTAAGATTGCAGGACAGAAAATACGTCACTTCACAGGGACAAATGTTATTAAGTCTCCGGCTAGCACAAACACAACTTAACTAAACAATTCTAAAGTCCTTATTTTATGAATATTAACAACAGTTCTGGGTGCAAACACCCCAATACATATAATTAATTAACGCTACCGTAGTCTAACTAACTTGCATACTGAAACGACCTTCCTTTAATCCTGGGGTCATCAATAACAGGCAAAACACGACCTTCACACGGGTCAAATAGTACAATAACGGAATTCGTGGCTTAGTTATTACAAGCCTCGGACAACGTCAAAACACAATAAAATAAGAAACCCTTCAAAAGATGCGGTCTTTAACAATAACCTAACGGGATAAAATTACTGGAACGGAGAGTTAACCCGAAGTTGTATGTTATGAAAGTCGACAGATATTGTATTTAAACAAATAAATGACTTATGATGCATAACACAGCTTTGAGTTCATAGTAATACCATATATAATAACTACTTACTCAGAAAAATAAACTAACTTTGAACATAACGGCACGCACTTGAATTCAGAGAAATAAAACACTTACTCAATCTTGCAAGACCGCGAGCTTCAGACTCTAACGCGTCTGGAAATAAACAACCCCGATTCCCACCGGCTGGCATCCTTATATACATTTAAGTTAATTGAAAAATAACCCCTTTCTTGGCTCTCATACTCGGCTTAGGATACGCCGGTCGTAAATCTTTAAGATTAATTAAACTGCCCATTGCCTAAGATAGCCACACCAGTAGATCTCGGAACTAATTTTAGTTGAGTGCTCCGCTAATTGAAAAATTGCTTCAGACCACCCTGACATAAATAGGATCCTAAAGCATGATTGACATCTAATCATAGATAGCAACTAATCTGACATGTTTAGTGCCCTTAAAGTAAGTGCCTTTAGAAAACTGATTGACTCTTGGATTATATCTTCCTGGAAACTTCGCTAGGACGCTACTTGAGTAGTCTTGAAGCCGTTCGCTCCAAGACCTTCATTCTAATAATTAGAATGCTAAAATTAAACTAGAAAATAACTATTTTTAGAATTCATAGAACTAATTAGAGCGATATTAAACAGTATGTTACACCGGATGCGTATTTTGAATACCTATTTGTTTTGCATATGTAGTCAAGTCACCAATCACGCCATTTCCTAGATTGGATGGGCAGGTTCTTTGTAATTATCGTTTTCAACTCCTGTTTACTTTAGAATTGAAATTTATTTACCGAGAACCCAATTTGTGAATAAGACATCTAAACGATGATAATTTTCCGGTTAACACGGTCAAAATTTTTTAGTTCTTTAAATATGGCTTTTATGATAGATTTTTATATATGAATACTTACGCAATTATATATACAGTCATTCGAACAATTCTTTCTTTAAATTGGTCCATATTAGATTTACGGTTACTCTTTTTAATGTTCTTCCTTGGAGATACAAATTTGCTACTCTCCGGTTGCATAAACGCAAATAAATGACAGCCAAATTGCAAATGGACAGTTGAATTGTTAATGGTTTTAGGATGGACTTTAAGGTAAATAATTGTACTAATTGATGTTCTGCGCAACAGCTCATGAGATTTTAAAAAACCTATAAATGTTATCAAATGTCAGTTTCCACAGGCCGTTATACTTAAGGATGTTGATTAAACACAAATCAAATTTCCACAGATTGTCACACTTAAGGAAATGTATACATATTCTACATTGTTACAAACTACTGTAACATTTTAATATGATATGAATATTCATTATAAAACCGGTAGATAGTTGTCCAAACATTCCTAGTTTTTATGGTTAACGCTTATTATCATAGTCGCTGGAATATAAAATACCAAATACAAATTAAGGTTTCACTTCAATATAAAATATCTCCTATAGACTATTAATTTTTTAATTTTAACTATTGTGCTGTTCGTAGAAGTTGCAGATGAAACTGCATTACGCAAAGACGTGACAATTATCAATATTATTAGTGATACTGATATTAGCAATGATTTTGGAAAATAATTTTTAATATTTAAGATGTGTGCCAGTGATATCAGTTTAAAACTATTTTCATTAAATGATAATAATATAGGCTTTGAAAGCAATAATTTTCTAGGGCTATATAGCAACGAAAAATTTACAAAGTTTTTTGTAACACCAGCATTGGAAGAGATTATTCTTTTCCAAACAGGCCTTAATAATTTTCTAAAAATATTCTTTGTTCATATAAATCATAATACATATATTAATTGTTTAGCTTTTTTTTCATAATTGTGCTAATTACATATTAACTCCATTAAAATTTTTAAAAAAAATGAATTGACGATCCGGCGGAAAAAAGAGTAAAAGTTGAAATTTTAAAAAATTGAGTTAATATACGTTTTTGTTACCACAAGAAAATAAATCTTTTTCGCAAAATAATTTATGAAACTCATTTTCGCAGTTTAGGCATTAAAATATAGCAGCCACATAAAGACACTTTTGCTACATGTGATAAACTGGAATTCGTCCTCGAGCCTTCAAAAACAAGCATATACTTTGCAGATGATTTTACAGGAGACGTAAAAATATTACAATGATGTAATTGTTAATTGAATTATTCATGTTTGTGAAAAACATGTGTATGTACCATATCTTTCTTTATATTGTAACGTATGCCTTATTTATAGATGTTTTCAGTCCACTTAACAATGAAGCACTATTACACTAATGAATTTACAAGCACTAATATCTTCTTAAACTAACTTCTTTACCCTAGGTCCAATAACCACACTAACACAACTATTTGTTTATACACTTCTATTTATTTATGTATACTGCAAGCTGCATGCACATTAGACACAGCATATCATTTATGTATATATTCTAAAAACTCAACTACGTTTACTTTACAACGATATAATTTATATTAGACATTCAAGAATAGACTAACTCTTACATTCATAAGCGGCCTTATATATACCCTGCATTAAGATATGACTCATTATCTAGAATTTTGTAGAAGGATTCTCGAATGCTGAAGAATACGCTGTGCCCCGGGCGTTTGTATGTTTGACGGGTTGCCTAATAGTGGATCGCAACACTGCCCCCTCTTTAAAACCGTTACGTCTCGTAACTGTAAATCCATCTTGACGCCAATTCGATGACTGGTGACGGTATCGGCAGCTATCTCCTCTGGTGCATCCACCGCGTCGTTGGAAGTAACAGTCAACACTCTTTTCATGGTCTTGGTAGGCAACCGGTTGATAACAACAAACAAGAACCTGGACGTTGGTTCCTGGAAAACTACTTCTAGCATATTTCGGACTATCCTCCAATCCAAGCGATCCAGTCCACAGCCCAGCTTGGGCACCGCTAGTCTCGTTACTCCATTTTCCATCATCTGCGCCTTAAGATTTAGCAAAGCCTCCCATAGATGTCCATAACTAGGTCTCTGCCATGAAGAATTTTGGTGACCAGATAGTAAACATAACGATTTTTATCTTGAAGAACCAAAGATTTTCCTACAGTTGGCTGCTGTTGTACTAATTCATCCACACATCCAAACTTTTCTTGAAAACAACAGCTATTCCCTTGACATTGCCAAATCTTGAGCTACGCAATGTGCAAGGAATACTCTTCTGGTGCTCTAAACAGATCTTGCTGTTTTCAACAACAACGCCAAATCTCGCTTTAGCGGAACCACCATACGCCGCCATAAAGCTCTCAAAATCTGCATTTGGCTCATGATTAATAACTTGCCGAACACCATTATCATTATTTGAGTCTTCCTGGTTGTTGCCAGTGTAGGGTGTTAAACGGTCAAAGTGTACCACTTTCGGTTTACCACGAGGGATCTTCTGATCCGGTACACTACATCATTAATCCTTTTAACACTTCGTACGGCCCTTCCCATTGTCTTTGTAGTTTTGGCGACAATCCACGTTTTCTTTGTGGATTGTACAACCACACTAAATCTCCAGGTTGATAACCACCTTCTTGTGCTCTCGTGTCATATTGTGATTTCATTCGATCGCTTGCTGCCTGTATATTCTTTCGGACGTTTTCGTGAATACTATTTGATCTTTCACGAAGCTTACTAACGTAATCTTCACCTGCGATCTCTTCTCCAGGTTTAAATCCAAACTGAAGATCACATAGCCGCAATTCACGTCCTAGCATTACGCAAGCGGGAGAGTACCCTGTGCTGTCATGTACCGAAGATCGGTACGCCAGTAGGAACAAATGCAGGTATTGGTCCCAGTCTCGTTGATGTTCAGAGACAACTTTGGCCAGGTACTTCCTAACGTCCTGTTCATTCTTTCAACCATTCCATCCGATTGGGGATGAAGTGGCGTGGTTCTAGTCTTCCTGATTCCAAGATGCTTGCAGACATTTTGAAACAATACTGATTCGAAGTTTCGACCTTGATCGGAGTGTAATTCCAACGGAACTCCAAAACGACAAAACAACTCCTGACTAGTACATCTGCAACCGTCTCGGCTTCTTGGTTAGGTATAGCATATGCCTCCGGCCATTTGGTAAAATAATCCATTGCAACCAAGATGTATTTATTTCCTTTCTCTGATTCAGGAAATGGACCAGCTATATCAATGGCTACCCTCTCAAAAGGATTCCCCACGTTATACTGTCTCATTGGGGCTTTCCGTTTTGAGACCGGGCCATTTGCAGAGGCACACAATTCACATTTCCGGCACCACTCCTTCACATCATCTTTGCAGTTCAGCCAATAGAATCTTTCTCTCACTCTCTCGAGAGTTCTTTTCACGCCAAAGTGCCCTCCGGAAATACCATCGTGCAAGTGCTGCAACACTTCCGGCACTCTGCTTCTCGGCACTATCACTTGAAGTCTCTCAGTGCCCTCTTCAAATTCCAGGCGTCGTTTCAAGATTCTATTTTCTATCATCAAGGAGTCCCACTGTGCCCAGTATGCCTTCAGGCTCCTACTTAAAATACTAATTTCTTCCCAAGCTGGCCGTTGTCCTCTATTTTTCCACTCAATAATACGTCCCAATTCGGCGTCATTCTCCTGGTCTTCTCGTATTCTTTCGAGTTGCCAAGTATCATCGGTTACCGTCATTCTATGGATGACACTTATTTTCTCTTCCATCTTGGAGCAATGATTGCAGTCCATCGGACAAGGTCTCCTTGATAGAGCGTCTGCATTCCGATGGCTAGTTCCTACACGATGTTCTGTATCAAAGTCATATTCCTGCAGCCGCTCTATCCACCTTGCCACTTGCCCTTCAGGATTTCGAAACTGCAATAACCATTTCAGTGCAGCATGGTCTGTTCTCAACAGGAATTTACGGCCGTATAAGTACTTATAAAAGTGCTCTACGGATTTGACGACGGCCAACAGCTCCCTTCTTGTCACACAATAGTTCCTTTCTGGCCGCGACAAGACCTTGCTGAAATACCCAATAACTTTTTCTTGTCCGTCCTGCACTTGAGAAAGAACGCCTCCTATAGCTGTGTTACTGGCATCGGTATCCAACACAAATTTTCCCTCCTTCCGTGGATAACTCAAAATTGGTGCTGTAACTAGTAGCCGTTTCAGTTGTTCGAATGCACTGTGGCAGTCGTCATTCCAATCATATTCTTGTCCATCTTCGGTTAATTTTGTTAACGGTTTGGCAATGTTCGCAAACCCAAGTATAAAACGTCGGTAATATGTGCACAATCCTAGAAAACTGCGTAGTTGGTGTATATCTGCTGGTGTAGGCCACTCTTGTACCGTTTTTATTTTGTCAGGGTCAGCTCTTATTCCGGTCTCTGAAACGACATGTCCTAGGTATTTCACCTCTTTTCCAAATAGGTGACACTTCTTGGGGCTCAATGTAAGGTTTGCCCCGCGTAATCTTTGGAATATTTCCTCTAAGTTTTTAAGGTGTTCTTCAAAAGACCGGCCTAACACTATCACGTCGTCTAGGTACACCAGACATGTTTTCCAGGACAGTCCACGCAGTATCGACTCCATCAATCGTTCAAAAGTAGCAGGAGCATTGCATAATCCAAATGGCATGACCTTGAACTGCCATAATCCAGTTCCAATTGTAAACGCAGTCTTTTCTTTATCGTTTGGCTCCAAGCCTACCTGCCAGTATCCGCTTTTCAAGTCCAAGGTCGAAAACCATTTAGATCCGGATAGAGTATCTAAGGTGTCATCAATTCTGGGTAAAGGATAGCTGTCTTTCTTTGTCACATTGTTAAGCCGCCGGTAGTCTACACAAAACCTTGTCGACCCGTCCTTTTTCTTGACAAGCACTACCGGGGATGCCCATGGACTATTCGAGGGTTCAATCACTCCCTGTTCTTCCATTTCGGTGATAATTTGCTCAGCTTCCTTACGTTTTGCCAAAGGAAGCCGCCTGGGGTGTTGTCTTATCGGTTGCGCATCTCCAGTATTGATCTTGTGTTGCACAACATTCGTCCTTCCTTCTCACTATCATCCAGTGCAAACACACCTCGATATCGTCCGACCAGTTCTTTTACCTTGCCCAGTTGATCGCCATTTAATCCTTGACACGAGGGTATCAACATATCCAGCAATTTCTGTGAGCAACCGTTGGTTGGTTTATTTTTCGTGTCGTCAATACAACGTTTAATATGACATACTGGAATGCAACTTCCCACAATCATGCCTTTCTTCAGGGTCACTGTATGAGGGTTAATGTTCAGCACCCTTACTGGTACCATATTTCGAGACTTTACCAGCGTTCTTCCAATCAGAAGTCCTCCTGACCCATCCCCGATTCAGTTGCTTCCATCATGCATACTTGTCCTTCCCGGAGCGTACCATCCGGGCGTCCCATTACTATCATCTCCGCCTTCTCGGGTATTTTCATATCGCAAATCATTCGAACTTGCATCGTCTGGTTACTCGTCCCTTGAAATGGAATCTCATCATCATCTATCCGAAGCACATTTTCTTTCATGTTTACATGAAACCCATATTCTCTCATGAGATCCATTCCCAAGATCACTTCTTCTGTAATTTCAGCCACCAACACTCGATGATTAATTAATTTGTCCCCAATTGTCAACATAACGGCAGTCTCTCCATGAGTACCAATCTTCTCACCACTTGCCGTTCGGAGACACACCGATACAGGTAGCACTTTTCCACGACCAACCAAATCTGGTCTCACAATAGTTCTTGTCGCTCCTGTATCCACAAGTAATCGGACAACCCTACCATTAATTCTACCATCGATATAAATGCTGTCCAGACTTTCCACCGACGATGCAGCACGGATGATAATCTCCGGGCACTACGCTGTGCTGTCGAAGTTCGCCCTCTTACATGGACCAGCTTTGGCACAACCGGTTGTTTCTTTGGTTGAGTACAGCGTCTCTGCATATGGCCAACTTCACCGCAGCTCCAGCATCGTAGACGCCATCTCCGCGGTCGTAGTCTTTTCAGCCTTTCCGCCTTTCGCTTTTCAAACACACGGTTGATTATTTCATCTATGCTGTTCTGAGCTTGACCAGGTTCCTCTAAGGCAGACCGAACTTTGTGACTCACCCTATGTGATGTCTGCTTAGCTGCTTCAAATTCAAGCGCATGGGCCAGTGCATCATCTAACATTTTTGGCCGTGCTAGTCTTAGCGCTTGCTGTATTTCGCCATCCTTAACGCCATCCACAAATGTTTGGACAGCAAGTTGTTCGAGGAAGCTGTCTGGTGCCGTTGGGTATGCCAATCTAACTAACCTGGCAATGTCAGCTCCGAATTCTTGCAGGCTTTCACTTGTCTTTTGCGAGCGGTTCTTAACTTGTGCGTGGTAAACCTGTTGAAGGTGAGCATCTCCATATCTCATCTCAAGCTTTGATGTTAAGAGGCCGTAATCATTCTGCTGGTGATCGGGAATCGTTTGTAAGATGTTAAGAGCCTCCCCCCGTAGGGCCACTATTAAGGAGATAGCCTTCTCTTTGTTGCACCAACCGTTGGCTATTGCAGCAGCTTCAAATTGTTTCAAATATGTGGGCCAAGGTGTTTTACCATCGAATGTAGGTGGTTTTACTTTAAATTTAGACGGAATTGACTCGCTTCTTTCCGTGGTTCTTATTTCTGGAATGTTCTGATTAACAATTTGGCTTGGCAATTCAAGTGGCCGCGTTGTTAGTGAAATTACTTGTTCTTGCAGCCTCATCACATCTTCCTCCATTTTTATCAATTTACTGTCCAACTTTTGCTCAACTGTTTTTACCTGTTCAGTGAAATCTTCTTTCAATGCAATGGAACTTTCCATTAATCTTCGTTCTAACGTGGCTGTATTTTCACTTAACTTTTCCTCTATTTTCTCAGCATTTTCACTAAGTGTCATTTCCATGCCGTATTTAAATTCTTTAAGGGTCGATTCCAGTTCAACTGACTTCACTAAGTTTTCGTTTAGTGTCACTTCCAGTTTAGCCGACCTCTCCTCCATACCGGATTTAAAATCCTTGAGGAAATTCATTAAAGTGTCTGCCTCCATTTTACTTTGATTTCTTGTCACTGGCATATACAAACTACTTAAATGTCTTTAGACTTGTGTTTTAAATTAATCACTATATACCCCACAAATGCCTGACACCAGTGTAACGGGCTACTACTACCGCGTTTCTTTAATTTAAAACAAGTAATAACAAACGTCTTTATTACTTACTGTTAATTAGACTTGTGAACAGTAAGTAATAAAGACGTTTGTTATTACTTGTTTTAAATTAAAAAACGCGGTAGTAGTAGCCCGTTACAATATTTAGTAAATGAACAATGCAAATTTACATCCAAAGTGTTGCTGTTTTAAAAAAGTGTAGCTGATTATCTTTACGCCTTCTATGTACAACGGTTTCTGTACTGAACGTCATTTTATTAAAAAAATAGTGCCTCTTAAACACTATTTTAATAAGAATAGTTAAACTAATTATATATATATATATATATATATATATATATATATATATATATATATATTGATATGATAACGCCGTACTCGGTGTAATGGACGTTTTTACTTAACTCCACCTCTCTGTGTTCTCAAATCAAATCTAATCTTACTAATTTTATTATTATGCCACGGCTAGCCCTTTATAATCTACACAGAGTGCACAAAGTTACGATGATCAATTTTTCTCTTCTCCACCCCTTTATGATTACCTATTTGTTTAAATTATAAAACGAAGTCAATTAATTTCATATAATGAAAAGAAATATTATTTACAAATTTTGAAAAATATTAAAATACACTCCTCAATTAATCAATATCATGTGTATCATTTACCCCAAAATTTATATGCTTTGCATTCAATCTAAAGTCACCAAAAACTACCTCTTTTTACCAAAGAGACCTGGAACGTTCTAGACCCCTTTATAATATGTTGCGTAAGTTTAACGTATGCAATGTTTGTTGTTGACTTTATCACAAGTTTAAATAAATTGAATAAATTCAGTATTAAAATTTAAATAGAAAAAATACCTAAAATTAAATAGATCTGACCTGTTACAGGTTGTTCGGGTTGTGGATCAACCGCCCTTTGTTGTCTTCATTTGTCTATCACTGCTCTGTTTAGTTGAACCTTTCGTTTTCCATAAATTACTTCGTGCTCCTTTATTTTATTTGCATTTGTACCAGAATTGTACCAAAATCGTCGACGCTGATTTGAAATATTATATTGTTGACCCAGATTTGAATTATTCTCATTAACACATTTGAAATATTCTATCGCCCAATTATATCAATCCATTTAAAAATATCCCCACATTCGAATAAGCGTCAACACAATTAAATTATAATATCTATCCACTCGAATTTGAAATGTTATATCATCAATTAGAATTCTTATCATCAACATTCGAAATGTTATATCTATCCACACATTTGAAGTATTATACCATCCATTCGAAGCCCTATTATTATTAATATTTAGTTTAAATAAATTACCCCAAATTCTACTCATGTTAAGCGGCAAAAAAAGTCTTCATCGTTGTTGCACTTTATTTGTCACTATAACATACACTATTATATATGATTAAATATTAAATTACGTGTGACTTTCTGTTTAGCAGTGACGCAACTTTGCCCTGCTTGAGTTTAAACTGACCCGCCTTATCATTGCTCGGTGTTAAATATAGGCTGTTCCCACTTACATGTGGGTTGAGTTTTCAACAAATCTTCTAGATACCTTAACCAATAAGGTCTTTGTATTTTTTGCATCTTGAAGTGGTTTCTGATGTAATATATCGGTTTTCCATGTAATGGTGTTTGCTCGATACCTTATTGTTCGCTATCTTGACCTTACGTTGTTTTGTTTAGATATCGCCTTTTCCATATTATACAAAATAAATGATGTAACTTTACTTCAATTTTCGTTTATTTTACGCGTGTTTAACTGCGTTTTCTTATCAAAAATGTTTATTGTTTTTGCGTAATTACGTAAAGCTTTGTTAAGTTTTATCTCTTATCTTCGTATTTGTTTTATAACTAATTAGAACACTTCTCAACGCGTGTTTAATTACATGTACTATCCTTTCCTCTGAATACGCGTACTTTTTATTTTTATTGTTAGTCCCACCGGCAGCTTCATTATTATTTTTAATGCCTTCGCTCATAGATTCTTTGCTGGCATTGTCGGTATAATCAACTTGGTTTAAATCTGTACCCATTTGTTGAAGCGGTCTCTTTTTATGTTAAATATTGCTAAAAAATCCCGACATACTCGCAATTTAACATAATTCTTATTTAATAGGAAGCAGTCGTGTCCGAATTGTTTTTTTCCACTTTTACGATTTATATCAAATCTTCTTTTTGTGCATATAAAATCAATCAAGCCTTCTAAGTAAACTTTTTTAGCACCCCAACTGTGTAATTTCCATTATGCAGAAAAATGCTTCTTCCTGTATATTCATCAATTGTATTACACATAAAAGGTGTCTTACTAACTAGAACGTTTTTATTATGAATACAAGTTTTGACTAAACTTATCACCAATACACTTGAAACCGTGGTATTTATGACCGAGTACTAACAACATGGTGCTGGTTTTTCTTGATTCAGTTAATGTTAAATAATGTTGAATATAGATTTCATCTCTTATGTCCCCATCTGCTAAACTACGTTTTCTTCTTGGTAACCTGTCCGGATCACTTGACGTCTCATCCAGATCATTATAGTTTTTTATCTCTACTATTTCATGCATTATTTTGCCAAACAGTAAATATATCCAATACATTTACGTTAAGTTGATTTCAATAGCAGAAATTTTCGTTATTTTGGTCTTATGCTGTAATCTCTGGGAAATTTATACTGACATTTAATCTTTGAATTTAGTTATAATAATGGTTATATTCTTTATTATCGTTACTATAGTTATTATGATCCAATAAGAGCAATACTAATTAACTGATTATTATTGTTATTAACATAAGTGTAGTTAATGCGACAATTGGGAAGATGTAAAAAGAATAGGGTAGGTAGCTATATAAAAGCAGCTGAATATTTTGTGGCCAGAAACTACCGTGAAAAATATTAGAGATTAATAACACAGTTTTGTAAGTTATAGATGAAAACAACAAATTTGCGTTATCCAGACCATATTATACCTTTAAAGTTAGCGTCGAAATAAACAATTTGGAGAGAATATTGAATTGTGTAGCATTGCAACATTTCAGATGTCACTGATTATTTTCCAGCCGATTGCTTATTTTACTCTTACGTACTTAGATTACAAAACTAATAAGCCTTCGACGTTCCTTTCCGAAAAAAATATCATTATGGACAGTTTTGCAAAAAATTATAGATCCATTAACATTTAATTATGTGTTTATGAGTGCTTGCAATTTGGCGTAGGTTTTTAAGTCTCATCAGTGGCCTACAGTTGGGCGAATTAGGTTCATATTTAAATTATAACTTTAACATTTTATGCGCTTTTGAATAAGAAATTGATCAGACCACTTCAAAAGTGAAGATTATCGTGGCTATCTAGTGGATCATGAAACGTGCTTATGATGGTTTTTATCCCCAAGTATAGACCAGAAGCTTGGACCAGAGATAATATCGTCTAATGGTTTGATTATCCCGAAAATATTACTAGAAAACGATTATTAACTTAACCATACAAACGTCCGCTTGATGTTGCAATTAACCGAATCTGTTTATTTAAATTTAGAAAAAAGGTAATTTGTGATTTGATGTGCAGAAACTTATTCAATTTTTTTAACTGTAATGTGACTTTATAGAGTATGTTAAGCTAGGGAATATCATACGCACTATTAAGCTTAAATCATTTTAGACCGAACACAGATAACTGGATTTGGGTTGCGTTAGAGGAATCGTCAATTTGTGGCATAATTTAATATAAAATTTATTTGATGGGATAAATTTTGAGAAATTCTGTTACTATAGAACCTGATAGGCGGCTCTGTGGCTTAGTCGGTTGGCTTGTAACTGCTAAGGTCAAGGTCCCGAGACGGACCGCTTGAAAAACGTTAAGCGAGCATTTTTCACAAAAATACGCCCTCGTTCGGATGAGTGGTAAAATATATGTCCCGTATGTGAGTGTCGTCATGCAGGTTAAAGATCCCTACTTTGCTTGAAACAGCAAGGATTCAGCAAAATTAAACATTTCCAAGTAAGAAAACTCGCTTCCTGGCCAATGTAGTACCTTCGGATGGAGCAATGGAAAGTCGAATGTTGGGTATAAAACCTGTAGTGGCGGCTTTGTGGATTAGATAGCTTTGCGTATGACTACTAATACTAAGGTCCCGATTTCGATTCCTAACACGAATTCCTTGAAAAATGTTAGGCGAACATTTTTCACAAAAATACGCCCTCGTTCGGATGAAAGGTAAAATGTAGTTCCCGCGTGTGTGTGATGTCACTCACTTTAAAGATCCCTACGTTACTTAACATAGCACGGTTCGGCAAAATTTAAAATTTCTCGGCAAAAAACTTGCTTTCTAGCCAATGTAGCATTGGAAAATTAAGTTTAGGGATATAGAACCGATAAATGTAAAAATGGTACCAAAAAATGTAGAATTGAATGGGACAAATCCGTCAAAGGAACACTGGGTTGATTGGCAGCTAGGCGGATATATTTAGCGAACCCATATAAAGCAAACAAATGGGGTGATTAGATCATGGGGTTGTGGATTTAAAAAGTTAGGAAATAATTATAGCTCAATATGTAAACCGTACGCTCCGAAAAGCAGTCAGTTTAATATTGATCCACAAGTGATTGGAAATAACTTACTCGATCGATTGTTAAAATCAATATGTTTAATACCTATAGAAATTAAATTTGAACAGTTAGTCTTTGTATAGATAAATTATTCCATCGGATATAGTAATGAATATAATGCAATCATCGTGTGAAGTGGAATTTAGTGTTATTAAACATTGTAGTAATTATCATCAGTGATCTCTGTAGCGGCATCTCAATAAATTAAAGATTCACTGTAAATACTTATGAAAAATTAAACATGTATTGGTTCGAATAAAGAGCTACAAAAAAGATCTTTACATAGAAATCTGTGGTTTGCTATGAACATAGTAGATACTTAATAATATTTGAAGCTGTGTATACTTTGTTCCTTATTAAAAAATAAAAATAAAATATTCGTTATTGTTATTATAATTCGCAGATGTGTCGTTAGTATAATCTTGGTATTTAATATGAATATTAATAGTAATGAAATTATTTGAAAATTTTTTAATAAAATCTTAAACTTTGAGTATAAAGTTAGTTATATTTTAGATATCACGCTAATGGTATAAATATGTTTTTATTTGGCGTTAAACTGTACAGGTGTCTCAAATTGGATGCCGTTAATTTGTAACTCCCTTATTATTAAAGACACAAAAAAGCTGTTTGTGCATTTATAGACCACTTCCAAGTAATTAAAACAGCTTGTATATTTTGATGAATATGGAAAGAAACAATATGCAGTTGATAATCAAAAGCAAACCTCTGTTGTAACCTTGGCAGGTATGGAAACTATCCCAAGAGCATCATGTAGAAAAATTGAAAGGAAAACAAGTGTTTCTTAATCAGCAGCTGCCAGAATATTGAAAAGTAATAATTATCAACTCTATGAAATAAAATTTACTCATTACTTGTTTCCGGACGATTTTCAAAGGAGGGGGCGATATACCCGGTGGAAGCTTCGTAAGTGTGCTGTTATTAACAATTTTAGAAATAAAACTATATGGTCTGACTAAACACATATAGAAGTAGTTTTGGTATATTTAATAGGCATAAAAACCGCTACTGGTTCAACGAAAATATCCACCAAACGATTACAAGGAGTCAACAAGGTCGCTTGGGCTTGAATGTTTATTGTTGCATTGTTTGTAAATTTTGATACCATACTTTTGAAGGAAACCTTGCAGTTGCACGCTATATTGAAATCTGAAAATAGACGTGAAAAGTGGTTCTCACAAGATGGCGCACCCCACACAACGCCAGTGTCATTTGCAATTATTTGAATAGAGGATATACCAATAAATGGATGGATACGTTTTGATCTGGGCTGTGGCCGCCTAGAGCACCAGATTTATCGAGTTTGGACTATTTCTTATGAAATTTTATAAAAGAGTTACGTAATCGACTTAATGCAGCATCTAGTAAAATTAAAGCTGTTCATTTGTTAAATTACATTAATTCTTAAAGAAAACGATGCGAACTTTGTTTGAGGAAGAAGGGAAACCTTATATCTAATCTATCAACAAAGCTATTCATCATTCCATAGCTTTGCTGTTTTAAATATTCAATTGCATGATACTTATAAACCCAATTTTTTTGGAAATCCTAATAACAAACATATCAAACAGTTAAATCCCTCACTTTTTTGTTATATCATCTCATTGTCCATTCCAAAATAAGGTAAAATTAATATATGTATATATATATATATATATATATATTGCTATAATTATAGGGTAGTTTAGGGGTAGGTTAAGTCATAAGGGTCGTAGAATAAACAAAAGAAACTTCCAGTTAACAAAAGCACATAATTATAAATATTATAAGAGTAAATAGGCCACTATACATATTATTAGTTGGAGAGCACACTGTATATAATAGTACAAGAGATTAAACGCATAAGAAATAGAAATATCCAAGAGTAGCTACGAGCAAAGATAAGATTTAAAAACGTTACGAAATGCATCAAAATTAAATCAACGGAAAACCTATATGAATTGGCTTGATAAATATTTAACAAGTGCGTTAAATATATCATCGTATACGCATGCTAAAATTATGCATTATTTGAATAAATCGTACGTGACATAAAGTACTATATTTGTTCAAAAATCCAATTTAACTAGGAAATAAACAAACACCAAATTTATTTCGGTTTAGATTAGAATAAGCAAATAACAATGAATACGTGACAATTTACTTAGAAATTCGTAGGATTTCTCAATTAAACATCATGGTATGTAAATGAATACGTGACAATTTAAGCGTTCATCCAAGTATTTGAACTATACAATTGGCAAAATTTCCCGGTGTACACAAAAGATAATCGCAGAAGGTGTCGACCCAACACATGAAAAAACGAATAGAAAACATGAGACAAGGCCTATAAATACGATAACAATTGAGCGACGAGTTTAGTATACATTTTAAACTGGGCTATTACGATACTCAGAAGTGTAACCTGTCATACGAAAATAAATGAAAATCATTTTATAAAAGTGTAAAAATTGTGCAAGTGAGCCGATCTATTATAGACGTAAGTAAACATCAATTTAGTAAAAATATACAATTTCTAACATAAATAAAATAGGGCTCTGAAGACTACTCTGGAGATTGCTCTGGTTAATCACCTCCTGTTAAACTAATTTTGATAATCACTGACATGGTAAATGTTCTATTACTGTTTTGTTAATTACGGAAATGGAAAACCTTTTATTTACTGATATACAATTTGAATCTTAAATTGGATTAACCTATAGGATTTTGAATAACGATTTGGATACTATTTTGGTTTGATGTCGACTTCCAAATTTGACTCTAAATATTCAGACTGGACACGAAAACTTTTGGGGAATGCAGAGAAACTACTGAACCATTCCAGGTTAGTTATATTGATATAATTTATTTTTGTAAACTGTTTTAATTCAATATTTTTCGCAAATGTAAGAGTCAACAAAACCGGGGTTTCTTTGATCAATTTATGAAAGGTAATAGGCATCTTGAAACGTTTCAAAACGTCTCTAAATATAACGAAAGGCTCGTTTTGCTGGCTTCAATTTCTTAAATCTGGTATATGTAAATATTCTGAAAAAGGGGAAGATTTTAAAAAGGTTGTAAATATTTAATCATTATATTGTGTATTGTAGAATTGCTTTATTTAATTGAATCAGCTAGTTGAGGCAAAGAAAATCCATAACTTAACATTTCCCATCATAAGTGCTTGATTAAGAAAAAGGGGATAACACAGCATTTTATGACATGCCCAACCGTGGGGCTAAAAATAAATAAAACCATCGTAGGGGCTGGTGAAGTATCACAGCATTTTAATGGTCTGCCTAACCGTGGGGCCTAATATAGGGGTATATCACAGCAATATATATATATATATATATATATATATATATATATATATATATATATATATATACATATATCTATATATATATATATATTGCTGTGATAAGGGGTTGTTTAAGGGTGTATTGTATGGCAAGGGTCATGCAGTAACCAGAAATTACAATAGGAAGCAGAAAACTGCATTTATTTAACAGAAAATTAAGTAATTTGGATAATATATAAATAGTAAGCATTTAACACTCTGTATATAGAGCATAATTAGTTTTAAGCGACGCAAATAAACACATCTTACAACAATAGGACGCATATTTAGCATAGAAATATGTAATTCATACATATAACACTCGGTATATAGAGCTTTAATAATATTAAACAATGCAAGTAACAGTATCTTTCAGTAAAAAGCACGCGTATTTAGAGGAAAGGATTGTACAGGTAATTAAACACGCATTAAAAAGGGTTCTAATTAGTTATAATATAATACGAAGATAAAAGATAAAACTTAACAAAGCCTTGTGTAAGTGCGTAGAAACAATCAACATTTTTTGATAGTTCAAAGATGCGTAAATAAATAAACATACACGAAAATCAAAATTGAAGTTACATCTTGTATTTTTGTATAATATGGAAAACGCGATATCTAAACAAAATAACGTATGGTTAGATAACGAGGCATCTGTAGCAAACAACAATTACATAGGAAACGAATATATTACATCAGAAAACCACTTCAAGTGCAGGATATACAAAGACCTTATTGGTTAAGATAAGCGACAGACTTGGTGGAAACCCAACCCACATAAAAATGGGTTGAGCCTATATTAACAGCGAGAATGATAAGAGAGCTCAGTTTTAACTCAAGAAGGCCAAGCTGCGATACTCTGAACCTAAAAGTCACGCGTAATTTAATATTTAATAATATAATAGTGAAAATAGATAGTGACAAGCAAGTGCTACAAATATGAAAGTTTATTTTGCCGATTAACGTGAGTAGAATTTGGGGTAATTTATTTAAACTAATAATATAATAATAGGGCTCCGAGTGGATAAATATAATAATTCCGAGTGTATGTATAATTCTGATAATAGTCCGAATTGGGGGATAACAATTCAAGTGAGTTGATAATAATTTAAAATGTGTTGGTGGAGAATAATTTCAAATTTTGGTTGATACAATGATTCAAATGTGTGAATAATTCTAATCCTAATTGGATGATAATAATTCTGAATTGATGTTGGTTGATAGTGGATGGTATAATAATTTAAATGCATGGAAGATTCTAATTGAGGGTATAATATTTCAAATGTATGGATAATTCGAATAAGGGGATATTTTAAATTTGATTAATATAATATTTCAAATCAGCGTCGACGATTTTGGTATAATTTTGAGTTGCAAAAAAATAAAAAAGCAATTTATAGAAACCAAGAAGTTTAATTAAGCACAACAGAACAGGTCAGATCTAATTAGTTTTAAGACATTTTTTTTAATTTAAATTTGTATATTGAATTTACTTAATTTATAAAAGTGTAACAAAGTCAGCAACAAACTTTGCATACGTTAAAAGTTCGTAATATTATAAAAGGATCTGAACGTTCGAAGTTTCTTTGATAAAAAGAGTAGTTTTTGGTGACTTTAGATTGATTGCAAAGCATATAAATTTTGGGATAAATAAGACTTATGATATTGATTGATTGAAAGGTGTATTTTAATAATTTTCAAAACTTGTAAATACTATTTCTTTCATTATATGGAATTAATTGACTTCATTTTATAATTCAAACAAAGAGGTAATCATAAAAGGGCGGAGAAGAAAAAAATTGATCATCGTAACGCTGTGCACTCTGTGTAGAATCATAAAAGCTAGCCGTGGCATAATAAGTAAAATTAGTGAGATTTAAATTTGATTAGGAAAACACAAAGAGGTGGAGTTGTAGTAGAAAACGCCATTGACACCTGAGTACGGCGTTTTCATAGAAATTTTTATTGGACGGCCCAATGTCGAGGCTCGATTGTTCTTAAAAATACATAGCAATATATATATATATATATATATATATATATTGCTGTGATATACCCTATATATATATATATATATATATATATATATGTGTGTGCTTCTTAATATTTTAAACTGATAACATTATGCCTATTTAATTGACACTCGCTTCGTCGGTAAATTATTGTTCAATAAAAGGATCACTTTTATGTTCAATTAATGTACTATGTCATAACATACCAACCAGGTTTACATTCAAAATTCACACACACACACACGCACATACACACACACACACACACACACACACACACACACGATGCTTGATTCAAAGAATGTCCAGACCACACCAGCTTCTTAATTTACTAATAATTCCATATTTCATCCTTGAAACTATAGCCATCTTGACCCGACATAACCCAAAATTTCAAATTTATGACTAGGTGATTATTCACGTCCCAACCTCTTTCATCCTCAATAATTCCGCCAACAAGTACCTCGAAAATATCTTACCCGTGCAATCGTAAGTTCACAAATTTATTGTATGTCACGTTTACTGTCCCCTGCGGGAACTTCTATACTTATTTTTCTTAAAGCTAGGTTTTGTTTAACTTTTTACTATTCACTCACATTACTAGATTTTTGTGTTCTCAGTTAACTTCTCTCAATTTTACTTTCCGAACGTTACTTTTCCAACTTAAATTTTTGCCATACCGACGCCTTTGGCGCAGGTTAGCGCAGTATTGCGTTTTCGTATAACTTCATTTTCGATGTTGACGTATTATCGGTTCGCAAATAAATAATATCATTGTTTTTTCTGTCGAATGTAGCTACTATGATTCCTCCCACTTTAAAATTCTATCACGCAAAAGATACATGATTACCTATTGTTTATACGATGCGCTTAATTTTTCTCTTATAACTGAGTTAATACATTGTAACATATTGTATAAAAAACATTAAATCATATGTAATCTAATATCCGCGCGTTTCATAACTCAGCATCTGGGGTTTGTACATTATATTAAAGTGTATTTGGGGTTCGTTTTATATGCAACATTGACTTTAATTTATTTAATTGAAATTTATAAAAAAAGCTTTCCAACATTTAAGACGCCGTAATGAATTCACTGTTATTTACTTAATAATTCTAAAGTTTCTTAAAAACTGACATGATTGCACTATCGAAGTCTACAGTCATAAATACTATATTTACGACACTGAGTTTTATTCTAATATATTTTTATCGGTGGTAAAAAAATCTTTTTGTGGGTTTTAAATTTAAGATTTGAATAAAACTACCGATTTTACCGGAACGTCTTGTTTACTGTATACTGCTTGTTTCGTATTAATTAAAAACTAAAAATAATTGTGAAACAAGACTGTCTTTTGAACGCGTCTGCGCTCTTGTAACGTCATGCGTGTGACGGCAGTTTTAGTGGTTTTGAAAAAACCCGTACTTCTTTGTTGGCCTTTGCAAGGAACGGTTAAGTTCAATGCCGGACGTTCCCTCTGAATAATGAACACTTGAACAATAGCGCATCGCATTCAATCAATTCTCCCCTGGGGGATATTGCAACCACGAATATTTATCACAACATGAACAACTGGTGAGTGACTTATGTAATAATATTTGTTTTCTTTGTTTACATGCATACAATTGTTTGTAAAGCCTGCGTTAACTATTATTTCGTAATATACAGTTTACTTAAACTAATTAGACGCGCCAGCTCATTAAAATAGCCTTTAATTACGGTACATTTTTGGAACTTCGAACCGGATCGGACAAGTCCATGAATAAATTAATTGGTTTTCGTTATAACTTGTATGTATGTAAAACGACAAGTCGCAAATATTCGCACTAAGTTTGAACTTATTTACATATATACAAAAATTCGATACATAAGTTGCTTGTTAAATATTTATTATTATTATTATTTTGATTATACATATTACTCATCTTTACAATAAAGTAAAATCGTTTGAATAGAAAAACCCGTTTGCTAATTTTGACGACAGCGTTTGAGTTGTGCCATTGTATTTTGTTAACTTGTCTTCTGACCAATATCGTTAGGTTTAGTACAACCGGAACATCACTCTTTGTGTTTCACCTTTAAAGTATCTACGCATTTAAGAATTTGTAACCAATAAAATTTCACTTGCATTTTTTGTTTTTATTGATATCCATTTGAGTGACAATTTTACGTGTCAATGAGCAACCTTATAAGTTAAAGCTCATTGTGTTAAATTACTCTCTTGTCATCTTTGACAGGTTACAATTGTTATGAATAAGTAACCTTTATTAGCATTTAGTACAGTTAAAATAAATCCTCTGAAACGCAGGAAGATGCTTACATGTAATTTAGCATTGATTTATTAAATTAATACTTTTGCATTACAAATTGGGTTATGATTTTATTGGATAATTTTTCGAGATAGTATTTTTATGCGATATAAGAGTATTTGTCTAACACTCAAAATACTTCTTTAACTTTATTGAAGCTTTATGCTGCTAGGATAAATGAAATTTTCGAGCTTTCTGAAAAGGCACAATATAACACATTTTTATATAAATTATTTAAACTGAAATCTCGAATGGTTGAATCTATTTATAAGGATTATACGGAAATGTATGTCGACGTATTTGTAAATACAGAACCTGAATTACAAGACACACTTGAACTTTCGTGTCAAAAGGTGGACAATGATTATTATCCTATTCTTTTAACAGAACAGGAAATATTTTTTTCTAAAGAGGAAATTCCGCCCGCGAGCATTTCAAATGTTAGACAGAATAGTGCGGGTATTTGTGCACCTAGAGTAAAATTACCTAAAATTATTTTACCGCGTTTTGATAATGATCCTAAAAACTTTAAGGACTTTAATATGTTTGAAATTTTAGTCGATAAGGAATCACACTTAAGTGACGTCGAGAAGCATTCCTAATTGCTGTCGAGTTTATCTGGAAAATCATTGACTTTGTTACGGAATATTCCTCTGTCAGGAAAATTATAAATTAGAATATGACATGCTGTGTTCTCGATTTAATAATAAACGTCTTTTGGCTAATCGTCATTGGGCATTAATAAAAAATTACCCGCCTATACGTTCTGAAAACGTGAAACAACTAAGGAATTTAATTGACTGCTTTACAGGAAAAGTATCTTTTTTGGCATCGTTACAGTTTGATGTTGAAAGTTGGGAGTACGTTCTTGCAGATCTTTTATTATGTAAACTCGACGAGGAAACTCGTAAACGAATTGAATTGCACTTCAATTTTACTGAGGTACCTACATTCAATTGCATCAAGAATTTTTTGTCGAAACAGTGTGTGGTGTTGGATGATTTTGTTTCAAGCCAATACTTAAAATTTCCTAAAGGTATAGCGCTAATAAGCAATGTAATAGTAAAAGTCCTACGCGTTCGAATTCTGATTTGAAGCCTAAAACATTTTTAGCCTAGACTACTAATGCTGCTAAGAATAGTTTGTTGTCTTGCATTTTTTGTAAGGGAACTCATTTGTTATATTCGTGCGAACAATTTTTTAAAATGTTTCCAACTAAGGGTCATGAATCAAGCCAAACACCATCGGTTATGTTTGAATTGTTTCCGACCAAATCACAATATGTCGTCTTGTCCGTCAAAATCGTCTTGCAAAACTCACAATAAAAATAATCATTCGGTGTTTCACTTTGTGTCGTCGACTGCTACGTCACAACCTTCTTCAACCCCAATTCATAAAGAAAATTTGCAAACCAGTTCGTTTGATCAGGTTACTTGTACAACGACAGTTGGGTCTGAGACGACAACTTGTATAGCTGTGTTACCCACGGTTCGTCTTGAGATTCTTGACAAGAGAAATCAATCTCACATTCGTGCTCTGGGAGTGAAATTTTATTTATTACTGAATTGCGACGCAAGGTTATCAGAATATCATCTCGCCCTTCTTCAATTCCTATTTCTGGTTTGGACCAGACTTCACAACAAACTTTAGGAATGATATCTGGTACAATTCGTCCCATTCAGAAATATGATTCAGTTTCTATGGACAACAATTTGAAAATAAACTTAATGGTTTTGCGTCTATTTGTGGTAATCTTCCAAGCAAGTCTATTCAATCATATTGGTCCCACTTAGAGAACATAAAACTCGCAGATGAAGACTGGAGACATTTCTCTTCAGTACAAATGTTATTAGGTGCTGATGTCGCCTCTCGTATCCTACTCGATGGGAAAATTGATGGCAAAGAAATTTCGCCTGTTGCGATCAACACAATATTCGGTTACATGATATTTGGTACTGTCAATCCCTTCTCAACCAATTGTATTAATTCGTTTTTCGCATCTGTCGATCCTTGTATGGACATTGATCTCAAATAATTTTGGTAGCTTAAAAACGTTTCCTCGAAAAGTTTGTCGCCTTCAGAGGACGACATTGCTCAATAATCTTTTGAAAATTTGTTGTAACGTTTACCACATGGTAGGTTCAGAGTGGGCCTCCCATTTCGAGAAAATGTTTATTTTGAATTCCAAATCTAAGGCCATTAAACGTCTGTTGTCATTAAAGCGTCGTCTCGAAGCAAATCCGGATCTGCAAAATTTGTATATAGATTTCATGCGTGAAACGAATTATCTGGTCACATGTCGCTTTTATCAACGTCTTCAACTTACAATAATTCGAATTTCATTCCACCTCATACAGTTTTCAAAAAATAAACCTAAATTAAGAATTGTTTTTGATGCATCGACTCGATCGTCAAATTGTATCTCATTGAATACTACCATACTCACTGGACCTAAGCTCCAAAATTATATGGAAAAAATAATTTTGTTATTTCGTATTCCCAAGTTCGTTTTTGTTTGTGGCATAAAACAAATGTATAGACAATTATTAGTATCAGAAGCTGATCAAATTTATCAGTTGATACCGTGGAAATGGGATCCTTTAGAACCCATATTAACTTATCAGTTAAACACAGCTACATATGAAGTTTTATCCGCTCTGTTTCTTGTTATTTGCACTATCTTAAAGCTAGCTGAATGAGGAGAAAGTAGCTATCCTTTAGCTTCTCATGCCCTGAAAAATAATCTATACGTCGATGACGTATTAACCGGTTCTTCCACGCTCGAGGCAGCTCAAGAAATAAAACGTCAACTTATTGAACTGCTACATTCTGGTTGTTTCGAACTGCGCAAATGGGCTAGTAATAGTCCATTACTTTTAGAAGATATATCTATTGATTATCAACAAATAAAATCAAGTCTAGTCGCAAATGATCTTCAATTTACCGTAAAAGTGCGCGGTCTCCAATGGCATTCGTTACATAATATTTTTCGTTTGAAATTCAGTCGTTGGGAAATCGTCTTTCCAAGCGGAATTTACTTTCGATGGTGGTTCGTATTTTCGATTCTCTGGAATTTATTACCCCCATTACTTTTGTCTCAAGCAACTCATGCAGCAATTTTGCATTTTGGGATTGGATTAGGACATCCCTCCTCCCGAGTCTATTGTCTTATTTTGGGAAATGTTTGGTGTTGAATTTTGTATATTAATTCGATCCAACTTCCTCGACATATCTCTATTGATGAACCCTGTAGCGTACAACTACATGGTTTTTGTGACGAGTCAGAGAAAGGATATTCGGCTGTTGTTTATTTTCGTTTAGTATTTCCTTCAGGAAAAGTCTCTGTTCACTGTGCTATGGCTAAATCAAAGGTCGCCCTTTTAAAATGTTTATCTGTACCCAAATTTGAACAATGTGCTACAGTACTCTTGTATAAAAGTAGTACATTTTGTTAGAACTATATATTTGAATTTAAACTTTGAGAAAATTTGTTGTTACACTGATTTTGCTGAAGCTCTGACTTGGATCTAGTCACCTGCCTATCGTTTGAAAATGTTTGTAGCTAACCGTGTTAGTTACATCCAAGAACGTATTTCTCTCGAACTATGGATTTATATTTGTTCTTCAAACAACTCATCTGATAGTGCTACCAGAGGTTAACTTCCTTCGGTAATGCCCGCACATTCTCTATAATGGGCAGGTTCTGAATTTTTATCCTGGCCTGCAGAAAATTGGCCTTTGCCTAAATTGTTTGTCTCTTCTCTAGAAGCATCTTCTGAGGAGAAACGCATTACGTGTATTGTTACTGTCGACTCACTTTGGCTACAAAATCTATTAGACGGATTTTCGTCGTTACATACGATTCAACGCATTGCCGCATATTGTCTAAGAATATTTATAGTTAGAAAGAATGATTTTAATTCGTTATTCCTGTCATAGGGAGAACTTTATACTGTTCTAATGGTTATTGTGAAGGTGGCCCAATTGACTTCACTTAACGTGGAAATCGAAGCGGTTCGTTAAGGTGAGCCTTTGTCTGTGCATTTGCAGCGCTTAGGCTTATTTCTTGATCTGAACGACATTTTAAGAGTGGGTGGTAAACTGACTCATTCCAGCCTTCCAGATTACACGAAACATCCAGCTATATTACCCAATAAACATCATTTTACAAATTTGTTGATTGAACAAGTACAAATACAAAATTTGCACTGAGGAATAAACCCAAAATTGTACTTGCTTCAAGAAAGATTTTGGATCATTTCATTTTGTCGTGCCATTCATCAAATATTATCCAAATGTTATCGTTGTTCCTGTCTCCGCCTCATTCCTGCCAGTCCGGTTATGGATAAATTTCATTTCGTGTTTTGCAAGCTAAACCTCTTGGTTCCGTTGGTACGACTTTGCAAACCCTTTCACGATTGAGATGCATCGTGTAAGAGGTTCCAAAACTTACAAAGTACATATTTGCGTGATTGTTTGCTTCGCCACTAAGGCTCTTCATTTTGAGGTCGTCTCGGATTTATGGACTGTAGCCTTTATCGTCTGCCTTTGTCGTTTTATTGCTCATCGAGATAGGAGTCAACACATCGCCATCATCGTCAATTTTTAAGGGATTTCCGACACACCATCTATCCTTGATGTTAGAGGTATTTGGAAAAGTGCCGTTAAATCAGTTAATACACACTTATTTCGTATTATTGGAAATCAGTTACTCACGTTTGATGAATTCCATACTTTAGTTACACAGATTAAGGCATTATTGAATTCAAAACCCTTGTGTAGCGTGAGCTCGGATCCTAATAATATTTCGTCACTGACCCAGGTCACTCTTTAACTCTGGAGGCCCTGACAGCACCTCCAGATTCAGACTTATCTCATTTGAAAATTTCTCGTTCTTCTCGTTGGCAATTGGTTCAGGTTATGCATCAAAGTTTTTGAACTCGATGGTATGGGGAATATCTGCACTAATTATACCAACGTGGTTGGTGGTACAAGTCTAAGGGCCGCAATAGCATTGACATTGGCACATTAGTAGTCATTAGAAAAATGGATTGCTCCTTTACATTGGACACTTGTTCGAATTATAGAACTCCATCCCGGAAGCGATGGCGTACCTCGTGTAGCCACTGTAAAAACTTCGCGAGAGAATTTGAAAGACCGATGGTCAAATTATGTCCATTACTGTCTCAATAATGCACAGTTAAGTGTTCGTTCTTTTCTCTTTTATTATTAGTTTGTAAGTATGATTATCGTTATTTGGTTCTACATACATACAAGATCCGTTTAACGATCAAAATTTCGTATTAAGTTTCTAAATAAAAAGTAGCCCTACACTATTTTGGTGGTCATAATGTTTCCTATTAATTAAAAACTAAAAACAATTGTACAACGTCTGCGTTCTCGTAATGTCACGCATGTGACTGCAGTTTTAGTGTTTTTGAAAAGAACCGCACTTCTTCGTTGGCCTTTGCAAAAAACGGTTGAGTTTAGTGCCGAACGTTCCGTTCAAACAATAAACACTTGAACAATAGTGCATCGTATTCAAATAATTCTCCACCTGGGGGCATTGCAATCACGAAGGTTCGTCACAACCTGAACAACAGGTGAGTGATCTATGTAATAATATTTGTTTTCTTTGTTTACATGTATACAATTGTTTGTAATATGTTCGTAATGTTTAGTCTACTTAAACTAATGAGTCGCGTCAGCTCATTAAAATAACCTTTAATCGCGGTACACTACTACATATGAAATAGAAATTATACAATGGGTTTCAATATTAATTTGTCCACTTAAGATTAATGTTTCTTTTTTTACGTCCGGTTTTTGTGTAACGTAACGCCAAAGCGCTACACGCTGTACAGTAATAATTTGATACACAACATTATCTAGATTTTATTTTTAATAAGACTTGACAATTTTTATATGACAATAGTGCTCTGGATAAATTGTTTATAATAAGCTTAAGCGGAATTGAAAAATATATTAATATCTAGAATTTTTTTATACAGTAATTAAAAAAAATATTAATATCTAGTATTTTCTTTATACAGTAATTGAAACTAAATACGCACTTGTTAATTTTAATAAATTTTCGGATATATAAAACAGAAAATGTGCCTATTAGATTATTTTTGCTTTTTTTTATTGACATAGATAATTTATTAGATCGGTTTGAGTTCTGGGAACTTTAATATTAAAATTTATACTCCTAATTTAAGTTAACATAAAACATTAAAATACGTTCACAAAATTATAACTGTGATTGTTAATATTGATTAATTTGAAACATTTGTAAGAGATTAAAAGTGGAAGCATATAAGATAAAATAATAGTGTTTGCTAGTAAGATGCTCTTATTATGGTTTGTTATTGGCGAAAATGTACAAAAACATAAAATCTTAATTTGGTAAATTAAGTTAGAATAAAGTTAGAATAAGTGTCCTATTAGTGTTATATAAAGTATTAGACTTAAATTTTAATGCCGAATCAAATAAGATATGCCTGTGCATATATAAGAAGTTACTGTAAATTCTAGATTCTGTAATGTGAGATTTAGTTATATGATGTTTTAATAGTGAAATTAGATACACAAACAGCGGTCTAATTCCTGGTAATGTATCGCTATACTTTTTTTCAGGTGTATATCTGCGCGCGCGTGTGTGTGTTGTGTCCAAGTTGACGTTAATTTAATTTCTCGGCTACGACTATTTTCTCTTGCACCGTCCCACATGCGGTTTTTTATTCATTTATTTCATATTTAAAGATGCTGTGGTTTTCTATTTCTTTTATTTTTTTTTAATAACCCTCACGACCACTCTCATTCTCTCCATTGAGGTCTGTTATCTTGCATAAGGTTGTTACACATTTAAGAACTAATTGTTCGTCTTTACCAAAGGGTTTACTACAACAACCTTATAATAATAATTATAATAAAGTTAATATACCATTGCTCTAGTGCTGCAACGTGACACTCGCTTTATCTGAATTTGTCAACGTACCTTGATTTAATTGCATCTATGCAGTCAAATATAGGACTTCTCATTTTTTTATCACCTAAGTTACGGTTTTACAAAGTGTTGTTATCAGGTTTGATTTTCTTATTTATATGTGTGCGTGATACATTTTCTGTCTCAGTCGTGCTAAAAGTTTTTAGTTTGCAACTGCAGAATTTGTTTGAATATTCGAGTGGCCGCTAGGGTTTCTAGAAAACAGATTTTTATAAATAAACTGTTGTCGATTTCAAACCTACACCAGCAAAACAGAGGCTGACCTGAAATTTTACAGCTTTAAATATTTCCATATTTTCCATTAAGTTGAAGCATGAACTTGAGATCCGCAGTATTGAAAGTAAGGCTTGTTTGTGTACACTGTTGGCAACAGAAGTGGAAAACGTTGGTTGTTTAATAGATCTTCCGCGACACCGTGTGCAATTTTCACTAAGTGTATAGTTAATTCCCTGAGTTATTCATAAAATTTTTATTTTACATAATTTTAAAAGAGTTTTTAGATTATGTTTTTAATAAAATTCACTTATGTTTAATTCATTTTTTGCAGAGTCGAACGAATGAAGCAACCTTCACAAAATTTGGAACACACTGTTGTACTTAAAAATAAACTTTAGCTATAATTTTTCATATTTAGGCAGGGCTATGCGAGTTGTAACGCTAGTGCTTTACGTAAATCAACATTAAGTAATAGAAAAGGATTTATTAATTTCAGTTAGTTAAATGAACTTTTAGCAACAGTAGCACGCTGAAAAATTTATACAAACGTTGGTGTTACATTTAATAACATGACTACTTCATTTCTTGTATTAAATTAGAACACAAAAATAAACAAGAAAACACCTAAAAGATATTAAATATAACAAGTAATAAAGATCGGGACTTTACATTCTTTGTTAAAATTAGAAAATTACAGAATAGACACTCGGGAAATAACCATGTATATTCCGTTTATTCGTACACATTCTCACGAATTCAAAGAAACCGCAACAACCACAGACTCATAGAAACATGATAAAAGTTAATGCGTTGCGAACAACAAATGACCAGCTGTTGATATTAACTTAGCCTTAGCCTTAGGCAGCTATAGACGCACAAAGTGTGGGAATAAAATTTTTAAAGGAGGGAGATTGATATGTAAGACTGAAAAAATTGGTAGGCGAAGTTATGAAAGAATCGTGATAAAATACCAGCGGACGTGTAGTAGGTCGTAGGACTCTCAATAGGTAGCCGACGATTAACTGTTGTGAGCTTTGCTGGATAATTAGACTATAAAATTTAAGTACACGTGTTAACGTAGAATTGAAATCACGTCAGTGGTGCAACAAAAGGGTGAAAAATGAAGTTTTACTCTGCAACTAAATATTTGAATTTAAATAGCTGGACTGAAGAACCTAACGTGCCGGGGAAGTAAAAGGCGAATCAGTAAAGTTACCTGGAAATTCTTAGATTTTTAAACTTTTAGTACTTTCAGTACTGTTTGAGCATTTTTTTGTTTGTTTTATTTTGTTTACGTTTGATAAACATGTACACGTGAACTTGTAAATATAAGTTATAATTGGTTCGTAGAGTTTTGTTTACATCTGAGCCTAGTATTATTGGACTGGAAATTTGAAATCTTTGAAACGTTAAAAAATACGTGCGTATTAATTTAAACGCAAGCTTTATTTGTCGGATGTATTTGCTAGTTTTTGTGAAAATTTTGTATTTGTAATGGACATTGGAATGATTCAAAGCAGAATGTGGTATAGGGCTATATTTTTCTATATTGTTATGGGCATTAAAAAAAATTGGGATTTAAAATGTCGTATAAATCAATCTTGGCCACTAAAGCAATGAAATGCTAGTATTATTTATAAATTTATGTAATTTTTTTAAGTTTTGTTAATAATACCTGGCCAGTTGGATCATTAGGTATTCTTTTTTCTTAGGTTAATGTATGTATATTTCTCGAATTACTATAGTAAAGTTTAAGCTTAGATGAATTGTTTATTAAGTTATTTATACGATAGATAAAGGTGATCATTGTGAAAGAATATCCAGCTACCCTAGTGATAAAGTCATATTTAGGAGAGGTCATTGCTATGAAAATTTGTATTAATTTTACAGAAAGTTAATGCGTGTTTTAAGGTATGGTTAAGAAAGGTAAAGGATGTGGTGGCGAGAATTTAGAACATCAAAAGCAAGGAGATCTATTCGAAATAAACGTCAACCGAGTAGAAAAAATATTGAATGCGTTACTTGGACAAGATGGTTTGGCGTCCCTTATTTTTGACAATTAGTAATGTTTTTCAAAGTAAGTGGTACTTGTAAAATAGTGTTGTGTTTCGGACATTTTACATGTTTATATTTTGATTATTTGTATCATTTTTGACAAGAATCCACTGCCGCAGAACTGTAGTTAGCCCGTGCACTCTTAAAATTGTTACCGGCTTTCCACCCTTTTTGAGCAAATTGAAATTCGTGTTGTCACGTCATTTTTACCCGTAACAAGGTAACTATTAAAAATATGGTGCCAAACGGTCTAAATAATACAATTGTCGCTTTCTTGTTAATTGTTAGTGTACCTGGTGAAAGTCTGATAATTATGAATATTGTTTGAATTTTATAATTTACTTTTGTGTCTTGACATATTCTATTACGCGAATTGGATTGGAGTTACTTGTTCTTAGAAATAAAGTATGTATTTTGCATTAATTGCGCCAGTCTCGATAAGTTATGAGAAAGAAATCTTTCTAATTTTTCAAACATTTAAAGTAGGAAACTGGGCGTAGCTTACCTTTTTTTACTCTTGAGTAATCTTTTTTGCTTACCATGCGTTTTAGAGTAAGACACCCTAGTTTAAATTTTTTGGGCTGTTTTCTTCCAGATTTTATTATTCTGTTTGTTTTGGATTTTGACTAATACTTTTACGTTCGTTTAATTTATTTAAGCATTTTTTTTGGTGGTCGTGATTGCAGCGTTTACATTTTTTTTGACGCCTTTTGTACCAAATCTATATTCAAAATATTTATCTTTTGACACCTACAAGTTAAATACTTTTCAGGACCCACTTTGTGTAGTTTTTACGATACCTAAATTAATTTTAAATGTTGCGTTTGCTGTCATCATCTTTTTAAAAGTATTGTAGTTTTTCAGTTTTTGTTGTTTTTTTATATAAATTATGCAAAGAATGTTTTGAGAAATCTGGATTTACTGATATTTTTGTTTTAAACAAGTTTAATATAATCACTGACATCTACAAATGGCATATACTAAAGTCTGTTAAAATGTGTTTAAAAACTGGCTGAATCTGACAAGAGTAAAACTAATTTTTAATGTACCCAGGATTATAAAAAGTTAATTAGTTATACAGGAACGTTACCTTAGGTTTGTTGGAAAGATCTCTGTAATCAAACAATCTAATGCTGCGTTACCACAAGAGATAACGCCACTGAAAACCGCCGAAACTATTAAGTTGTGATTCTTATTGTAGACGAAGTACATGCAAGCAGAACAGGTTCCAGACGTAAAGGTACTAAAAACTAAAAAAAAAATTGTTAATTTGAAAATACTTTTATAAATAAGTTTACCTAAAAAGAATTTTCTTCCTAGTCTGTCCATTAGCAGAACGGCTAATATATTACTCGGTATGGCGGATGCAACTGTTATTAAAGACTCCATAAATACTGAGTGTTCAATCCTAGCTGTGCATTCTTCAAGTTCTTGATTATTTCTTGCAAAAATCACATGTTCTGTAACTTTACAAACACTTGCTGTTTCTCCTGGATGACTTCTTGCATATTCATCAAAACGGTTAAATAATTCTGGAAACCACATCATTAAGCCGTAATATCTGCAAATGACCTAGTATGAATTTTTATTACTTTAGAAACGCTTATGTTACCCTATATGAAATGTAAAATTTATCGTAATGGACACGAGTGTAAATCTTAATATCGGTGACATAAATAGCTGTTTACTATTATCCACAACGTCTGACAAAATATTTTTGTATCTGCTTTTAACTGCATCTTTTGTTGTTTTGTCTAATCTTGTACTTATTAGATTTTCTAAAATAAGATGTTTTACTGGATACTCATTTCTATCTTTTCCTGTGTTTATATTATATATTGTGCGAAATGTTTCTAAGGCTTCTTCACTTCGACCACGTGTTAATAGAAATTTGGGACTTTCTGGTAGAAAACACAAAAGTGCAGCTACTATAAATGATGGCACTGCACATACAAGAAGAAAAATCCGCCAGGAATTGTAAATAAATCCTTCTGAAACGAATCCAATATCTGTTGGAATAATAAGCCAGGCTAGGCCAGCTACAAATAGGTTACCCAATGTCCAAAATGCTGCCATAAATGATAACATCGAACCACGTTTTGCTTTAGGTTGAAATTCTGCAAAGTAAGACCAAATTACCGGTCCGCTGCCCCCTAACCTAAAACAATAATTTAAGACTCATAGTGAAAAACACAACACCTCTACTTACGCTGCCCCGTTTAAAAATCTGAAAATCATGAATAGCTCATACGATTGACTAAAACTCGAAGCTACAATGCATAGAGCATTCATAATTGAAATGGAAATTAAAACTCTTTTCCGACCTAAACTATCTGCAATTGATCCCCATGCGTATGCTCCGGCCATCATGCCAATGAAGATAATAGAATTTAGCCACCCCTTGGAGTGAGTATCTAAATGGAGATCGCACTGTGCTGAGGGAAGGATGAACGACATCGAAATGACGTCCATCTCTTCCGAAGTGCTCACAAAGCCGCATACTGCTAATAATATGTAATGAAATTTGCCATATCCTGTCAGTTCAATGGCGCTTTCAAAATCTGCCTTTTCGTTAGCGCCTTTTTCAGGATCACCTGGGATCTTTCCTAGGTCTTTAAAAGTAACTCTAAGTTCAAGATCCTTTGAACCATAACCGTTTGGAACTTGGTCTTCTTTTATATCACATTCGGTTTTATCCTTGTTCTGACGACCACTTTCTACCATTCTATGTTCACTGTCAGTATAAAAATATAGTTTCTAGTAAAGAAGTTAAAAGGCAAATGAGGGGCAGCGTTTGATGGAGGCGGCGGACAAGGGTGCTTTGATCAGCTCTGCAACAAGTAATTAATTGTTAGTTAATGATAAATTAAGTTGAATTAAATCACAATAAATATTAATTAAAATAATTTGAGTCGCTAGGTATATTGCTAATAACAAAATGTCTTTATTATTTGGCAAACAACTCCAACACCGATGCCGTTATCAATTATAAATCTATTTACAATTACAATATTATAATCATTTATTCTAATACTTATGACCTACAACATCAATAGCATAAGTAAAAGTATATTGTACTTATTGCTAGCAACAAACGACCATACATTATGGAAAAGGGACGGAGGCTGGCTTGCGGGGTCAATTGTAATTTATCCATGCTTTAGATTAGGATGTTTTACAGTACAAGGCAGATCGTGGTTATATCACCTATACCTATATTGAACATTATAATAAAATTGATTTAATAATGCATGTGCGTTTTGCAGCAATATGTTACATACAATTGGTATTTTTTAATCACGTGTTTCCTTTTATACGATTTTTTGTTTATTTTATAAAAAAATATAAGAATAAAGAAGTTCTAGAACACTAAAACGAGTAGAATGGCTTGCGTGTTTTAGTGAGTTAAAGAGCCGAACTATAAGTTTAACCACATTGGTGGGATCTTTAGCGAGGAACCAGACTAAAACGTATCCCCAGAAAAAGGCAGCAACTCTTTTGGTACTTAGAGCGGCAGAGATCATAGAGGCCGGTATTGCATACTAAAACACACTTCTGTGATGTGGGTGGCAACTGAAATCCACCACATTACCCCCAAGTATACAGTGTGCCAAAAAGTTTTTTAAAATGATCACATTTTCTGGGGTAAAGGATTCTGAATCTCAGGGAGGGAACTACTTCGGAAGTTATGACCGGCAAGTTCAATAATCAGAAAAGAAGAACCGGGAACTAGCGGGACGAGGCGTAGAATGTTAGAAGCATGAAGCAAGTAGGCAAGCTAGACAATTTGAAATTAAATGGATACAATAGCATTAGATATAGTCGGGATTAACGAAGTTCAGTAGTCAGAAGTGGGGAATTTTTGGAATGGAGACTTTAGGGTAATTCATTCGGGTTCGGAGGAAAGAAATTTGGTTGTAGGGCTAGTTATGCGCTTAAAATAGGTCACTGTGTAGAAAATTACTTACAAAAGAACGAAAAAGTACTCATTGTTAGATTACAATCTATACCGATAAATACAATAATAATAATAATACAAGTATTCATGTTCACCTCTAGTCATAGTAAGGACGAAGTAGAGGCGATCTACAAAGATATTGAAGACATACAAAGGTACGTATAATGACATAAAAATTTAATGATTACGGAGAATTTTAATGTAGTTATAAGCGAGGGTTGGGAAGGAGCGATAGTAGGTTTATTTGGTTTAGGCACGAGAAACGACAGAGGAAATAGGCTGGAAGAATTTTGCGACAAAAACAATTTAATCATCACTAACACATTTTTCAACATCATACTAGAAGACGATACACGTAGAAGATGCAAGGAGACATAGGGAGATATCAGATAGATTACATTCTTGTTATACAACGGTTTAAGGATAAGTAAAAGACTGTAAAAGCTACACAGATGCAGATATGGACACTACGACAACATTTTAATCAGGAAAATCGCGCTTAAACTCAAAAATTTGATAAAAATGAAATGGAAAATGGCACTTTGATTTTGAGAGGTTAAAAGATAATCCCCTCAAAAAATTTGAGAAAAGGTCAAACAAATTGCTTAAAGGAATCGGAGAAATTTTTGATACTAAGAAAGTAGAAATAGAATAGAAAAACATTAAATTCAGCTTATGCATTGTGGCAAGACATATTCTGGGTTATGAACAAAAAAAAAAAAGGAACTATGAGTGACATCGGATATTCTGAATTTAATTGAACAAAAGCGAAAATACAAAAATAGACCAAACAAAGCAGGAAAATAAAGATACAGATCCATAAAATGGGAAATTATTCGCAAACGCTTTTCGTAATTCTTATTGATAAAAATCCAAATATGGAAAATATGGAAAAATTGTTGTATTTGAGAAAACATTTAAGAGATGAGCCTTTGTAATTAATATTTGCGTTACCTATTAATAATAACTCATACGAGACGACATTAAATATTTTTGAAAAGATTTATAAGGATAATTATACGATTATAGATTGTCATATTCAAGGCTTAATGTAATTATCAATCGCGATAGGGTCGGCACTAATAATTTTGCAGCCTGACAGCTAGTTTCTGTTTAGTTCTCTCCAAGAAAAAAAACTTTATTTTTTTAATTTTATTTTTACAGCAATTTATATTATGTAGTTCCAGGGAATAATATACTTTTTGAAAGGAAATACGATTAAAGCAAACAAAAGATACAAAAAAAATTAAAAATAACTTTTATTTCCTTTTGTTTGGCAAAACTATTTATGATGCCTTCGAAATCCATGGTGTTGGCTAATTCACATTCAAATGCTAATATAGTTAGGTTGGATAATTTTTCTGGGGACATTGTCGACCGGGGGTAACTGAAAATGACTCTCCCCACTAGCGACAGTTATTGGTAAAGTTAATAGAATTTGTAATAATATAAACACGTTTGGAAATACTTCGATTAACTTATTTATTGAGATATAATTAAGGACATTAATAGACGTTATTCCAATTTGTAACATATCTCGTAAAAGTAGCAATTCCACATGCAAATTGTGCAACTCAATATCGTTCGTCAAATGTGTATGTAATACTTTACAATATTTAAAAATATCTTCCATGGTTTTTTGGTTTAAAGATGGGATATCATATAAAAATTTAAAATATTATTACATTGTTCTAGCCGAGTAAATCGTTGCGATATTAAACTTTCACAAATATCCACAAAATAATTAAATACTTCCACTTCAAATTTCTTAGGCGGTTAATCAACGGGCGTGTCCTTACCCTCATACATAAATAATTTGATTTTTCTTCTAATTCTTAGGAAAGGCTAAAAAGTCACAGTTAACTTCCATGTTACTGCTGAATTCTTTAGCAGTAGTTAAAAGATCTTTTAAGCCATTAATGTGGAACTCTTTTAAAGAAGGGAGTACCAATTCCAAAATTTTACAATAATCTGATATAACTATATTAGGACTTTGTAAAAGCTTTAGATGCTATGTTTATTCTAGTTAAAATTTCATATCAAAGCACAAAGTTACAAATGAAATTAATTTAGAAATTTTAGTTGCCAAAGATTTTCTTCTTGTCATAATATCAATGCCTCTAGTTTTATTCAAAGTAATTTTTACGAGAGCATCATACATCTTGGGTAAATAATATCTTAAAGGTTTGACGGCATCTATGCGACTTTCCCAGCGAGCTGTACTACCATACTTACCAGTTAAAGAGATGGTATATTGCTTCAATGTTGTCCATCTGGATGTGGAAGAAAAAATAAATACGAAAATTTTCCGAATTAATGTAAAATAGTTGCACAATTCTCCAGATTGTTTTACGGCATAGTTAACAACTAAACTTAAGGAGTGACATGAACAAGGAGCAAAATATGCTTTGAGATTTGTATTTCAAATTTGCTTTTGGGCATTTAAATGTATGCCTTTCATGTTGGCCTCATTATCATATGCTTAGCCACGAATATTCTCTATTTTAAGCTGCAATTCCTATAGTTCGTTTAAAACAAGTTCCGTTTACCCCGTCTCTGTTAGATCTTGTACTTTCAAAAGTTACCGAAATATTCTTTAGGTACGTATAACTCATCAGTCTCAGTTGTTACGATTTGAATACGGGACATTTGCTCAGTTGTATTGGCGCCAGGTGTACAATCTGATAACATACTAAAATATTTTGCGTCTTTAATTTTAGAAATTACTGCTGTTTCAAACTGTCTGGCCCATTATGCGAATAATTTCATTTTGTATATCCTTACTTAAATAGTGGGTATTACAATTAGTCACTACTTTATGTAAATTGTTATCAAGTGATAAAAATTTATGGTTCCGGGTTGGAACCGTGTCATCTTATAAACTAAGGTCGACGTTTTGCCCACTTTTGTAAGGGGCTTTATCAGAACAAGAAAAAAAAATGAAAATAAATAATAAATAAAGATAAGAATGATAATATTAAGTAGACAACTTAAAGTGTAAAGAGTATGGAAAGCCAAAAGGTGTCTTGTGGCGTAGTAACTTGCTACTTCAGAAGTAACTTTATATATTTTTTACACTTTAACTTGTCTACTTAATATTATCATTCTTATCTTTATTTATTATTTATTATTTATTTTCATTTTCTTTTCTTGTCCTGATGAAGCAAAAGTAGGCAAAACGCTGTCGACTTTAATTTATAAGATGACACGGTTCCAACCCGAAACCGTAAGTATTTATAATAACTCAGGCTGTGAAAGCCTCCGACAATATCATCAAGTGATAAAGTCTTCAAAAAGTTACCATCATTTTGCTTAAGTGGCGCATGTACCGAGTCTCTTACTTGCTAGCATTTGAGTTGCACCCAACTGAATACTCCAAATAATTGTCTTCAGTATTTTTCTCCACCGTTGCTTTTCAAGTTCTACAAATCTCTGACATTCTTTATCAATTCTTTTGCTTCTTGTTAATCTAATATCTAATTCCATCCATCTTTTAAAGCACTTTGCGTGGCACTGGGGCCCTTCTAAAACACGGAAAATACTTTTCCAATTTTTAAAACCACTTAGAGAAAACTGTTTAACCATTAAATAATCATCACAAAATAGAGATCAACAAAAACAAAAAATGCAATTATTTGTCTCACTATAAATGACCCACTTTTGATCAACTTTGTACCATTTGCCACCATTCTTTGGTAATAATAATTGGCAAAATTTTTCCCATTGCTGTCGTGTACAAAATTAATATTTTTTATTTGAACTGGACCTCTCTCGATAATGAATTGATATTCTAAAGACAATAAATTCTTTCAATCTTTTAGATCATTAGATAAATATTCAGACCTGATTGTGTTGGTATTATTTTCTTATTTAGTTTCTGTATCTTTTGCAGTTTCCGATTCAGACGCCTCCGCAGGATTTTCCTTAATATCTGGAGTGCTAATTTTAGCTACAAGTACTACTTCTACTATTTGTCTGTTGGTAGATTCAGCAGTTGAGGGGGATGGTAGTATAAGTAATTTTTTAATTGACCCGGAAGCGTTTTGCTGTTAAGCTTCATTGGCTTACCTTTTTTTTTGATAAGTGCGTCCTGATAATTGTTTCCACTTCGAATTATTCTTTTTAATATTGATTTGTAATTGTTAACGAATTATCAAATACGTATGAATAAAATTTTTACGATAGTTCAACATAAAATTATATACACAATATTATACGTACATGAAATTTAGTAAAATGTTAAGAGTATGATGATACAAGAGAATCTGCATTCAATAGCTTTTTGTGTATTTACATTGTACCCAACACGCTTCACAATAAAGGCCTTTGTTTTACGTAGGTTTTTGTTATATCACTTTAGTTATTTGAGTATTCAAAAAACTCAAAAATTTATTTTAAATTTGTATGGTTTAGTAATCAACACAATATTTCTTAAGCTCAGTTATTAAAACGGGTATACATAGCGGTAATGATGCCTTTTTTACGAGGATTGTATTTTTCGAGCTCGGGTTCTGTAGCCTCAACCATGGCATCGCGCAGTTGTCTAATTAATATAAAATTAATTGTCTTGAGATGGCGAATGGCAAATACCTGAGGGTTTTCCTAGGACCTGTCATTTATGCGAATTGCAATTCAAATTATGTAGTAAAGAACTTATATTTAGAGGAGGCCGAATGCCGCTCCCTAAAATATTTAGCCTCGAGGCAGTTGCTTCGTCGTTGGTTCTGAATCACAAATTGTAATGTCCCAGGATTATTACGAAACTTTGTTGCCAGAATAAAGCAAATCGTTACTTATTTAAAAAATTTAGGAGAGATACTTTGGGATGCTATGATAGTTCATCTTATACTTATGAAATTAGACGTTTATTGTATTCGAACGTATCAAGGTGATAAAAAACCTAATTTACAGGCTAATGTGGTAGAACTTATAGAAATTCTGCACAGGCAGGCATTAAATTCGGAGTTCAGTAAACCGAATGCTAAAAGTCAAAACATTTAATACGCAAAAACATTTTAAACTTTGAGCGAATGCAACTGCTGTTCCACTTGTACTAAATCTTTTACAAAAAAAAGATGGCTCGAAGTGAATTGAAATTCAGTAAATTGTAAATTTTACAAGCATGGCGATCGATAATCCAAGTTTTACGTGCGAACAGTTTAAAAATGTTGGAATGCATTAAAATGAAAATTATATTTCCGAAAATAAGGTTTGCGTTGTATGCTTAAATGTGCATGTGGGTCAACGATGTTCGGTTGATCTCAAGTGTTTTATCGGTCAATCAAAGTAGTATCATACATTTTTACACAAGAATGTTCAGATACGGTCTGTGCATAATTTAGTATCAAGTGCTGAAGGGGAATTACTTATAGCACGAACTTTATTGATTGATTGAATTGTTCATTTGTCGAAATACGGTAATTGTGAAATTTTACATGATTTCAAATATTACTTACAGCAAATTGCCTCAAATAAATTTTGATTTACACAGTTTTATAGTACTTAAGGCCTTACCGTTGGTTGATAACAAATTTTATGAAGCAGCTGAGGTAGACATGCTGTTCGGAGCAGATATTTTCTTCTCTGTGTTATTCGCGCACAATATAAAAATGTGTATGCAACAAAATAATTTGCAAAACTCTCATTTTTGTTATTTTGCAAGTGGAAAATTGCTTTCCACTCCAAAGGTAGCACGCAGTACTAGTTTGAACACAGTATCTTTGCATAATGCGACAACAGAGGTAGATGACAATTTGTATTAGCTCATAAAACAATGTGGAAAACCGAAAATATGATCATAATGAATGTCCAAGAAACATATTCCAAAAATAAATTAGCTGAACAGTGTTTTGTAAATAATTTTACAGGAATTTAGGGGCGTTTCCAAATCCATGTAGCTTTAAAAGTAAATTTAGATGTGTTCCAATTGGGCGATTTGGCATATCGTGCTCAACATTTTGAAAATTTATAAGAACAATTTTTGACAAACGAAGGTTTATTCCTAGAATATTTTAATTTAAATAAGGAATTTGTAGTTAAGGAATTCGTAGAAGTATTGGAGGTTAACCTTTTTACATTACATAATGATAATTGATATTTTTGCCTCGTCATGGTGTAGCAAGAGATAACAAGGTTACGACGAAACTTAGAACAATAATGGATAGTAGTGCCCTTACAAAAACTGGTTATTCTTTGAACTGTATTCTATGTAATGGAGAAATTTTTCAGTCCGAATTATTTGACATTTTACTGTTATTACGTACTTATAAATACGTTTGTATGGCGGATGTAAAACAGTTGTATTTAAAAATTTCGGTAGATCTCACACACAGAAAACTGATTGTCTTTCTTAGGAAAAGAAACAGGAATCAACCGCTTCGAATTGTTCAGTTTAAAAAGTTGCCTTTCGGATTTAAATCCAGTCCTCATTTAGCAATGAGATGTTTATTGCAATTAGCAGCTGGAGGAAATTACTCCGCGACAATTTCAATATTATGAAGAAACAAATATTGCGCAAAATAAAGGACTTATTATGAAGATCCTAGGTTTATCATTTAATGTAAAAATAGACCAATTTATAATGAGTTCTGGGATGAAAATAGTTCATCCCACACTCATTAAATTAATAGTTTTAGACGTTATTGCGAAATTATTTCATGCATTCGGGTTTTTGGCGCCAGTTATTTTTATAGTAAAGTTGTTAATACAAAAAGTATATGTTGCAGGTTTGGGCTGAAATACAGAACTGGAAAATATTTTCACAAGGATTGATGCACATGACAACAATTAAAATAAATATATCTTTAAATTTCTCTGACGCATTCCTATTGAACTGGTTAGTTAGATTTTGTGATGCTTTAAACATTGTTCATTATTAGCTTTTAAAAAAATTAATGCTTAAAAAAATCAAATAAGTATTCCAAGTTTAGAATTAAACGATGCATTGATATTAACAAGATTAGTATATCGGATTTTCTGTATTTTGAAGGACAAAATACAAAAGATGTCTTTGTTTTGTGATTCGAAAATTGTGTAAATGTTGTTAAAAACAAAATATATACTTGTATATCCAATAGTAATTAAATCGATGCAATAGTGTAACTACAACTATGTTGCAATAACAACAGTTGTCAACTGATTATACAAGCCTTTTCAACTACTCGTAGCTACGGGGAGATAATGTACTTAGTATAGTATTTTGGAAGGTTTGTATTCAATTAAATTTATTGGAAACTTTGGCTGGGAACTATTTAGAGCAATTGCAAAACAGTGCGAAATGGAAACAGAAATGATAAAGTACCCCTTTAGAAAGGAGTATAGTGAGTATTATTAATGTTATTCTGGGTAAAGGCAATAAAATTAGAGTGGTTAATATAACAACCAAAGATGGCACTTTTGTGATAACTGTATTCAAAATTGCGATTCTTTCTATTGAATCAGATAATGAAAAATTGTTTAAATAAGCTCAGTATATTGTACTAATTTAGTTTGGTCAGGAGTTACATATCCCCCAAATTAATATTTGTATATTTAAATGCAATTATTAAATCTTAAGAAATAGATTGTTTCAATGTATAATTGAACGACATATTATAAAAGGTTAATGAAAGTTTATAATCAGACGTGAGAAAGGAAGCAACTACTTTGTGTTCCAGACGTAACATGATACTGCAGGTGCAGGTCATAATAAATTATAAGAAAACAATTGCTAGAATTAAGATTACTAAGAAGTAATACAATGTATTTTATCAAAACGTAGCAGACATGAGATCTGCACTTCCCACACGACGATGCAAGGGCAGGGATAGCATAAATATTCTGAGAAGCCCATGATGGCCAGTCAATCTCGTACTTCATAACATTGTTGGTTGTTCAGCTACTCATTAGTAATGAGTAATTTTGAATATTTGTTAATTAAAACGTTAATGAACTTAACGTCCAAGTTGTCAAAATCACTATTGTAACTACTGTATAAATAAAATACACTTGATAGGAGAATTTTTTGGAAATAAAGACTTTTTAAGAGAAGTTCCCACAGGCCCAAAACCTATCTGGCGCAGTCAATTGTAGGATTCCAAAAGAGCACTAGCGAATCAAAAATCGGGGAACTGGTGGTGGTGAATTTTAATTTTTTAACGGAAACAAAAACCAACCAGTTAGACAAAGTACAAAATCGACCAAGTCTAATAAAGAAGGAAGACAAATGGAACTGGCAATAAAACTATCGTAAGTATCAAAAGTTCATTTTCCTAACCAATTTCATTGCATACTGATATTAGCTAGTAAGAAACAAGAGAATTTTATATACGCATTTTATATGTACAATTTTATTATCACAATTTATTATTATTTCTGAAAGAATTTACTCAGCAAAAACCTGAGTTTTATTGTATAATTATAACCCAGTTCTTTGTACCATTTTATTACAGCAATTATTACTGAAATAATTTATTCAAAAAATCTGAAACTTGATGATATTATAAAAGTTTATTATTAAACATATTTTTTGTACTTTATTATTGCAACAATTATTTAATAAAACAATTATTCAGCAGAAGGCTGAAACCGATATAATTATAACCAAGGTTATTTATTATAATTACATACAATATACGTAACGATAAGTGATTCTTTAAATAACTTAATACAAACTCGTCTGAAAGTAACTGAGAATTAATCTATAGAGATGAATACTGAAAACATAAAACTATACTTTAATTTCAATGTACGACGGTAATCAAGCGTTATTAGATATTTTCATTACTGCTTGTGAAACATTTTTAAAGGCATTTTACAAACAAGGTGACGTTGAACGCAATGTCTGGCTTTTATGCTTAATTCTAGGCAAGTTAACAGGTAGAGCTTTGACCCTTATTGCAAGTCGCAATGACCTCGTAGAATGGGGCGATTACAAACGGATATTGATAGCGTATTTCGGAGACCAACGTAACATAAAATGTCTTACCAGAGATTTAATAAACCTACGTATGGAAGCTAATCAATCACCATATCTATTTGGTATGCAATGTCAGGACCGACGAAGTTTAATATTAACCAAACTAAAACTCGAAGAACCCGACCTAAACATACGTTTAATAATGACAAACAGGTACGACGAAATGGCGTTAGAAACCTACATAAACGCGTTACCCAAACGATTATCGGATAAATTAAGATTTCAACACCCCCAAAATTTAGAGGAAGCAATGAACCTTATTGTAGAAGAAGAAATCGTAATGTATTACAGAAACAGAATATATAATCCTAACGCAAATAAAAATTACTCACGCATGAAAACAATACAAGTCGCGAAACAAATACCAGCACAACCGATATTTACACCATTTAACGCACCAATGAATCACCCACAGAATAACAATACAAACTTTAATAACACAAACTTCAACAACCAACCACAACAATTTCCAAGACCAACATTTAATTCAACTTTTACAAAACCCACATTTACACCAAAATTCAATCAGAACGCGAATCGAACACGGCAACCTTTCGGCGCAACTCCGAACAGAAACACACCGATAACGAGTAACAAAAACAACCCCAATAATTATTACAAACCAACCCCTATGGATACGTCATCTGGTAACACCAGACAAAACACAAAATCATCGCAAATCAGACCAAACTATAACCAAAAACGAAAATTGACTTCCGAGGAACTATTTCACAAAGAAGTAGAAGATTTTAACAATCAAGATACAGATAATTATGCGAATCCAAGTAGGGACGATGAAACAAATTATTCGGAAAACTATGAACGTAACAACCCTCATGAAAACTACGAAGAGGACGACGAAGAAAATGCGTGCTCAAATTTTCAGTTGGATAGATTCAAATACGACCAAACATAATAAATTTAAATAACATTAATCAACAAATCTTACCCTACCTCATGTAGAAATTAAATTATTAATCGATACAGGATCTGCAAAAACTTTAAATAGTCCCAAAACCGCACAGAAACATTATTTAGATTTTGTAGAAAGAGAACCTTTTAAAATTAAAATAGCACACAAAACGGCATTACACCAATTTATTGCAAACATACCTTTACCAAAAACTATTAACGTAAAAAGAAAACATGAATTTTGCATCTTCGAATTTAACGACAAATATGACGGATTAATAGGCATGGATCTTCTAAGAAAATTAGGAGCAAATATTAATATAAAAAATCTATTATTAAGAACGAAACACGGACAAATTTCAATTAAATTTCAAAACAGTAACATTCAAACTGATCAAAAATACTTAATCAAACCCAGGACAGAAAAACAAATAAAAGTTTTAGTAAATTGGAAAGGCGACACAGGAATTTTAAATCACATGTCATTTCAACCCGTAGTAGAAACACCTACAGCGTTAGTACATAAAAAAAGACTACTACGCCATTACGACAATTTTGAACTCAAACGATTACCCTATAGAAGTATCATTAACTAGAAGTAGAAGAAGTGAACTTTAGCGAGATGAAAATCGAGGAAGACTCAGAAAGCAACTCCAATCCAACAGAACAATAGAATGTTAAAGGAAAATTTAATTAACATTCGTTTTAGAGATGATATTAATACCGAAGAGGAGAGAGCAATTAAAGACTTATGTTTTGAATACCGAGATATATTCCATTGTGAAGGGGCACCTTTAACTTTTACCAACACAGTCAAACATAATATTGAGCTAACGGATGGTAAACCAATTTTCTCCAAAGCATATAGACTACCTCAAGCAAGTCAAGAAGAAGCAGATAGACAGGTAGCAGACCTATTAAAGCAAGATATCAGTCAACATTCGAATTCACCATGGAGCAGCTCCATATTAATTGTACCAAAGGAATTAGATGCCTCAGGCAAACGCAAATATCGAATAGTTATCGATTACAGAAAACTCAACGAGAAGACTGTAGACGATAAATACCCACTACCCAACATTACAGAAATTTTAGGAAAGTGTCAAATTTTTCGACATTAGACCTCGCCTCATGATATCACCAAGTGGAAATTGAAAAGAAAAATACAATCAAAACAGCATTCAGTACACCTAGAGGACACTATGAATACAAACACATGCCGTTTGGCTGATAGAACGCACCCGCTACTTTTCAGAGAGTTATGGACAATATTCTAAGAGGAATACCCAATGAAAAATGTCTGCTGTACCTGGACGATATAATCGTATATTCAACATCACTCGCGGAACACATTGAAAGATTAAGAGAAGTTTTCGAATGTTAGAGAAAAGTCCACTTTAAAGTTCAATTAGACAAAAGCAAATTCTTACAAAAGGAAGTAGCATTTTTAGGACACATAATAACTCCACAAGGTGTTATGCCAAACCCAGACAAAACAAATGCGGTATTAAATTACTCCTTACCAAAAACGAATAAAGAAATAAAAGAATTTTTAGGACTAAGTGGATATTACAGAAAATTCATCAAAGGTTATGCGCAAATAACCAAACCATTAACAAATTGTTTAAAGAAAGGTAATAAGATCGAACACACACCAGAATACATTAAAGCAGTAGAGAAAATTAAGTGCATCCTTAGGAATCACCCTTTATTAGAATACTCCGACTTTTCAAAACCATTTATACTAACAACAGATGCATATAATGTTGCTTTAGGCGCAGTACTAAGCCAAGGAAAGGTAGGTAGCGATAACCCAACCAATCAGCTACGCATCAAGAACACTAAATGAAACGGAACAAAAGTATAGCACTATAGAGAAAGAACTGTTAGCCATAATTTGGGCAACAAAATATTTCAGGCTATATCTTTACGGAAGAAAATTTTATATACACACCGACCATAGATCTTTAGTATGGTTATGTAAACTTAAAGAACCAAATTCAAAGTTACAGAGATGTAGGATTAGATTAGAAGAATATGACTATAAGATCATATACAAAAAAGAAATGTATAACAATAATGCGGACGCATTGAGCAGAATACAACTCAACGCCATAGAGACAGAGTTAGTTGTAGGTAACGTTGAAGAAACAGAGATACGAGAAGACCCAGAAGAAATAGACACCACTCATTCAACACAAAACAAAGAACCAAAAACTGCAATTAAAATTTTAAACGAAGCAATAGATACCCGTACAAAACCAAACCAAGCGGGAAACTGGCGAAACATTGGCCGGTCGTGGTGTAAACTAGTAAAACACTAACCTCTCATGGCAAAATGCTGCAACGTTACTAGTAGAAAAATAACGAAATATGGGCTGTCCATAGCAAAAACTGGTGAAACAGTTTCATTTGACGTTTGATCTTTAACAAAGGTAAATGCGTTATTAAATCTTAACTTATTTGGCAGCAATATGGAGTTTAATCCAATTCTAATATCCTGCTTTGCTATTTACTAATTAATTTTGTACCGTTTTTGTGTTATAAACCAACTACGTCTTTTTTGATCAATTAAGAAATCCCCGGAAACATTAATTCTCACATTATTTAATATGATTTTAATTTATTGCAGGGAAGACGATTGTGAGTCATATTGAATTTTAAAACGACTCACAATCATCTTCCCTACAATAAATTAAAAGATTCTGGTAATTAATTATCATGTATTGTAACCTAGAAAACTTATTTCGGGTTTTTGTGTTCATGTCAGTGGCTTCTCTAATGTGTTGCATACAGCTTCTAGCTTTAGGTATAAATTTCCAGTTTGAATAAAAGGGTAAGCGAAAAGCTTTTAAAAAACATAATTTTGTATGTTTTGCGTGTAGTTAATTAAATTTTTTTAAAAATTAGTAATCTATAAAATACAATCTTTGGCACTCTCATATGGTTAACCAAGTGAAATGATAGGTTAACCCAAATGTAAAACGAAATTTTATGTAAAACGAAACGAGTAGTACCGGTTCTCAGTATTAATCATAGCTGCTTAATTCAGAATCTTTATATCGCAAAAGCAAAGTTTTATTCTTATTTTCGTAATAATCTTACGCATATATTACGTATAATGTATTCCACCCTAGAACCCAGAATTGAGATGCTAGAAACTTGACGAAATCTTAAGAAAGTTGATGAACAATAAATTATTTGCTCTAAGTTTTTGTTGGAAAGATTTATTAAAATAAACTTTCAAATTTAACAACACATTCTTATTATAGTATTTTTCTTTTAATCGATCAAAGAATAAAAACTTTGAAGTGTATTTTAATTTTTGTATTTGTTACTTGTTTGCAAAAAACGTAACCAAATGCGTATAATTTTATTATGAATATGCACAGTTTACTTTTTTTACTCCCTGTATGTTTGTTGTGGTTTGTTTAGTATTCTTCTTAATCTTCTTTGGGAATTGAACCACTCATAGTTTTTAAAATCAACGTTATTTACGTTTCGATCCATGACCTAGGATCGTTGTCAAAATAATAAAAACTTCAAGTTTGACATTTATGACATAAATGGTGACTTTGATTTATTGATGTTCGAAATATTTGAAATAATTAGCTGTATTGAGAAAACAGCAAACCAACTCGAAGAAGATCAAGCAAACGAATTTAGAGTACGATGCAAAATCGAAATAGAAAAGAATCACAAAATAAAGCCAAATGTAAGTAATAACGAAATAAAAGCAATTCGCAATCTAAAAAACGATAACTCAATTATAATTCTACCTGCTGACAAAGGCAATGCAACAGTAATAATGAATAAAAACGATTACAGCACAAAAGTCTACGAACTATTGAACACTGAGAATTACACCAGTTTAGAAACGGACCCAACAAATTCAATTGAAAATAAAATATACAAAACTCTATTTAAATTTAAAAATGAATTCGAAGACAAAGAAAGAAGTAAACTGGCCCCACATTACAGTAAACCACCCCACTTTTACGTTCTACCAAAAATTCATAAAAAAGACATTCCTTTAAGACCTATCGTAAGCTCCATAGATTCACCATGCCATAATTTAGCAAAATTTCTCCTAAAAATTATAAATCCATTAGCAGGCAAAACGGATTCTTTCATAAAAAACAACCAACACTTTTTAGAAAAATTATCGAACATAAAAATTGAAAATACACACACAATGGTAAGTTTTGATGTAGTAAATCTCTTCACAAATGTCCCTATAAACAAAACGCTTAATATTATAAAAAACAAACTAGAAAAAATGACAACCTCAAAGAAAGAACAAAACTAAGTATATCATCGATTATGGAATTACTTAGTTTATGCGTCAATAACACATATTTTCATATAAGTGATCAATTCTACAAACAAAGCTTCGGAATGGCAATGGGAAGTCCACTATCGCCAATCTTTAGCAATATATTTATGGAGGAATTTGAAAAAGATGTAATATTCACACAACAATTGAAACCACTAATCTGGTGGAGATACGTAGATGATGTCTATGCTATTTGGCCTCATAATACAGAACTAATTAAAAACTTTGTACAGTCAATTAACGAAATAGAACCAACTATTAAATTCACATACGAATTAGAACAACATGGAAAACTTCCGTTTTTAGATATTCTAATTAGCAAAAATGATACAACAATTAATACATCAGTATACAGAAAACCAACGCACACAAACAGATACTTAAACTTCGATTCAAACCACCCACACTGTGTCAAACGAGGAATTATCAAAACCATGTATGATAGAGCAAAATTAATATCATCAAACGAAGAAATTTTAAAGAAAGAGAAAAACCTAATCAGATGTACACTAATAGAAAACAAATACCCTAAAAGAATAATAGAGAAAGAAATGAATATAAACCCAAAAATAAAGAAAAAAAAACAAAAATAACGATACAAACCAAAAAATGCTTTCGATACCATACATAAAAGGATTCTTCGAAAAAATCCAAAGAATAGGAAACAAATTTAGAATTAAAACAGTATTTAAAACCAACAATACACTAAGAGCACAATTAACAAAAACAAAACCCAAAAACGCAATACAAAGTTCAAAAAACTGCATCTACAAAATACCGTGCGAATGTAACAAGTTTTATATAGGGGAAAGTTCCAGACCATTTGAAGTTCGATTAAAAAAACATAAATCATATATAAAAAATAGAAAATTTACAAAATCTAGGATTTGCCAACATGCATGGGACTCTAGTCATAAAATAAAATGGGAGGACGCAAAAATTTTTCGACAAAGAAAAAACCCACCAAAAACGCAAAATCAAAGAAGCTGCTTATATAACCCTACATAAAAATAACTGCGTTGCAAACGAATCCGTGACTTTCAGTAAACAATAGATTCCATTACTAAAAGAAATAACAAAAGAAATAACAAAAGAAATAACAAATGAAAATCAAATGCCCACAATATCTAGGCAGCATTGCAAGTTTTTCCTGGGTTTTCCTTGCGATATTAACATGAAATACAGCCTACATACATGATTTCTATTTATACATAAAATAACTAATTACATTAAAAAAAATAAGCATATTAACAACCCCTATAAAACAGCATTGGTATCTGACAAGTGTAAACCCGCAATGGGGTTACCTCAAAACCATATACAATCTCCGTTGAACAGTATTAGTATCTGACAAGTGTAAACCCGTCTTAGGGTCGCCTCAGAACCATATACAATCTTCATAGAACAACATTGGTATCTGACAAGTGTAAACCCGCCATAGGGTCACCTCAGAACCATGTTAAATCTACCAAAGAGGTAACTTAAATCATAATGATTTTCCCCACTCAAAATAAATATTAAAAAACGACTGTTTAAACCTTACGGTAACACAATCGCACACTTCTTTAATAACCATTCTCTCAATTGTATAAATAGAAACATGTTAAAAAATGTTTTCCAAAACCAAGTTATTGAATTTATATAAAATTCACCAATAAAAATTAATCAGCTTATTTCACGTTAAGCGTATTGGCTACCTAAAGAAAGTCGATCCCAGGTCGCAACAAAAATTGAAGGCAATCATTCTTTTAAACTAGTAGTACATTATTGGCGTAATCACCGCCACATTTCCTCCAGAATCCCACATTTCCTCCCACATCTGGACCAAATAGTTTTCTTCGACTAGCCATTTTCATCTTTCGAGATAAATTATTAAAATTTTGCGTGCTTATTTCTTTGTATTAGTTAAAGCATATGTCTTGGGTAGCGAAAAAGGTTTTAAAGAGGTTTGAGAGTTTTAAAGGGGTATAACTTTGCAGGGCGTGGTCCTATTGCAAATCTGTTTACATATTTGAATTCTGCGTAAAATTCTAGACTAATTTAATGTATTGCATGACTAAAAAAATTTATAAGAACGCTCAAAAGTCGCTACAGGTAAGAAATCTTAAAATTAGGGTAGCCCTCTGGGAGATGATGCTATCTGAAAAATTCTTAGAAATTCGGGTAGCTGAGAAAATTCTAATATTAATTGATACCAAACAAGATAGGTTTATCTCGAAAGATGAAAATGACTAGTCGAAGAAAACTATTTGGTCCAGAATGTTAGCGGTAAAAAAATCTTAAAAATAGGTTTATCTCGTGTGTGGAAATGAGGATGTTCATTTATCTCGAAAGATGAAAAATTTAAGATATATTTATCTCGAAAGATGAAAATGGCTAGTCGAAGAAAACTATTTGGTCCTGATGTGGGAGGAAATGTGGGATTCTGGAGGAAATGTGGCGGTAATTACGCCAATAATGTACTACTTAAACTTTAAAATTTTTTTGCCTAGTATACTCAAACCAAATATTTCGAACATCAATAAATCAAAGTCACCTTCAATTTATGTCATAAATGTCAAACTTGAAGTTTTTATTATTTTGACAACGATCTTAGGTCATGGATCGAAACGTAAATAAAGTTGATTTTAAAAACTATGAGTGGTTCAATTCCCAAAGAAGATTAAGAAGTTTACTTTTTTATTTATGTTACTTCATATCCACGGAGTTGACAAGAGACGCGTGATTCTGTAGTTCAAACTAGTTTTCCTTTATTTATTGTTAAAATAAAACAGGAAAGGAAATAATTCTTTTATTAGTACAATTTTGGTTAATCTTGGCCGAAATTTCATAAGTCGAATAAAATTAAGATTTACAAACTAATATTTTAAGTCGAAATTAATCCATGCTATAGTTAGGAATTCATTGAATTTTGAGTATTAAAATCTTCGTTCTTGAAAAGATTTTTTGCATTTTTAATGTAACTATATACTTTATGAAATCATACGTTACGATAATTATTATTTCATGACAAGTGCCAATTAGTTTTTTTAATTAATTCGCTTGGAGATATACCCTTATTGTCTCTATTTTCTTATATTGATCGCCTCGTATATTTAAATTATTTTTGGAAACTGATACCTCTCTCACTGGGCTGGCGTATAATTATTATTTTAACAGTTAGAATTAATTAATAAATTAATGTTCACACTCTTTAAGAATATCTTATGGCATCTTTTATTATGCCGGCCTCATGGATTATTTTAGCTTGTATGCCATTAGCAAACTTAAGTTGGGAGGATTTGATTTCAGACACGGACAGCTTGAAAAATGTTAGGCGAGTATTTTTTCCAAAAATACTCTCTTGCTCGGGTGAGTGTTATCGCGCTCATTAAAGATTTCTACCTTGCATGGTTTGGGGCATTCAAATTTACGGAATCTTTTATTAAATGGAGATTAACAAATCTGTGACATGTTTCATAATAAACATAATAAAAACTCCTAGATTACGCACTATTTTATATTATGGCGTATTTATATTGCTAGGCGGTCACTGCCAGTAGATTGTCTGTCCAATGACTTTTTCTCACAAGGAAGACTGAAGGCTGAAGTGCAATTGATTAATGTTGCCTGTAATATCTGAGGATACTGTCCTCATCTCGCAAGCTGGTGATCTTCATAGTACACAATGAATTGTTGGAAAAATCACGTCAGCTTACGTGATGAGGAGAAAATCACCGAAATAGTTCCTGAGCAAACTTAAGTGTCTTTTTTAAAGTGCTTTATAGTGTTTGTTCACTAGTTAAGAGGGTTTTTATTATATTTAATTAGTAATTTTTATAAGTTGTAACAAGTAGTATGTTGATAGGGGAACCAAGACAGTTTTTAATCTTTGAAAACACACAAAACGCCATAAGGAGGGTGCGAATTCTACCCAGAGGATCCAACTCCACCCGGAGCATCCTCCGCGTTAACTTTGTCGTTCTTTTAAATTTTTTATCTTAAGATCAATCCTTGTCGAGTTATAACCCAATTTTATAACTTTCTTATTTATAAGCATTTTCTTAGCGTATAAAGTATTGAATATCCTCAAATTTTTTTGGAAGTTCAAACCCGTCACTGCTTTTAGTCTAGGACCAGTTCTTACAACCTCCAAACCCCAATTTTATAACTTTTTATTTATATACATTTTCTTAACGCGTAAAGCATTAGATGGTTTAAAATTTTCTTGGAAGTCCCAATCCGACTTTAATTTTGTTCTAAGACGATTCCTAGCCAAGTTACAATCCCAAACCCCAATTTTATAACTTTTTTATTTATAAACATGTTCTTAGCGTATAAAGTAATGGATGTGGTCAAATTTTCTTGGAGGTCCTAAGCCGGCATTGCTTTTAGTCTAGTACCAACCCTTACAACCCCCAAACCCCAATTTTATAACTTTTTTATTTATATACAATTTTACAATGCGTAAAGTATTGGATGGTCTAAAATTTTCTTGGAAACCTGAATCTACTCTTAATTTAACCTTAGACCAACTCAATTTACAAAATTGTGTAAGCAAAAAGGTAGTATACATTCTTTTAAGAAACTTTTATTTAATTATAAATATACAATGTACGCTAACCATCTATTTTAATACATAAACATTTTACAGACAGAAATTTTCTAACTTAATTTAAGTATAAAATTTATCTTCATTTTGGTGTTGCTGGGTTTTTCTCTTTATTCCACTGGGCCCTCACAGCGGGTTATACTTATGAATGTTCACTTACAAGTAAAACACTTTCTCGAAAGACCATCTCGACCCGATGTGCTCAAATTCTTCAGACTGTTGCCAATTAACCTTGCAAAAGTCCTCGTACTCGTTTCGAAGCTCGCTGAGAGGTGTTATCATCACATTTTTGGTGTTAAACGATTTTACATCAGTAGTCTCATGACCAATACTCATTTTGGCGTACGCGCCATAAAGTTCACAATTAACCTTTACAGCCTATGGTCCATTAATCTTTCGCCGACTAAACAAATAAATCGATGCTTCTGCTTAAGCAGAAGCTCGGATACCCCACCGCCAGTGGTGACGTTCTTTATGCGGTAGCTGGTCATACGATTTTTAAACGCTGTGCTAAGTATTTCAACCTCATCGTCTCTCTCTTGGTAGCAGCCGCTGCACTCTTATGCCTATTGCTCTGTAGATGAGCAGTGTCCGCAGATTTCGTTACATTTACATCGCACACATTACACTGGAGACTTGTTACAGGCGGAAAAGCTACTAAGTGTATCTTTTCCAGACAAATTATAAAATGGGGGCGGCCTGTAAAACAAAATTTAAAGGGGAGTCACCGGCACTAGCTAGCGGAAGGTCGTGGATCATATAGAGAGTTGAAATTTTGAAAAAGAGGGTTAAATTAAGTTATAATATACTACAAAAATGTGGCACTTACCTTTCATAAAATATTGTGACTTAATGACAATTGCCAAGGGCGCCAGACAAGTCGAGAATGTCCAAATGTTCGTACAAAACCTTGAGAGACTTGTCATCCCAAGGAGGACAATTGTTTCTTTTAATCAATTCCTCACCTTTTACTACTTATAAAAAAATAAGAAAAACTATTGACTTAATCAACGGCAAACAAAACTATTTAATTCACAGAGCAATAAACGTGAACCTCTTACATGCATTGATTTTAGTTTATAAATTTAAGTGAATAGGGGACTATAGAATTTATAAAAATTTTGTGTACATAAGTAGTTATCAAAACACTTGTATATGAAAGAAACTTATATTATAAATCGTACACTAATTTAATCCTACGGTTTATGGCCAAAACGTCCTAACAAATAAACTAACTAAAAATTGGTCATGCTACTTAACTATAAAAAATTACTTACTAAAGATTGTCCATTATTTGAGGGTTTGTTTTCCAACGTAGAGCAGTTCTTAAATTTGGGAAGAGAATCTCGCTTGTTGCTTCTGTTTGTAATGTTTAAGAAAAATTGACTGGCACACGAACTCGGCAGAATTTTTGACAATATCACTTACTTGCTGCGTCACACGCCTACAAGTTTTTAATATTTATCTTGCATCACTATAAATCCGCGACATATGGGCATAACCCTCGCGAAACTGAGAGAATAACACTTCTTTCCAATTTTTTTACTAACGTGATGCGAAGTGGAATATTCTATGTCATCCGGAGAAACGCTACCCGCAAACTACGTTTCTCTCTACGTCTTGATCACGGACGGCCCCATTGGAAAAACTCCTCTTTTTGGCCAAAGCCTTCCAATATATAGACTAAATCCTACCCTAATAAGTATCTACGTCATTTTCTGTTATCCAATGACTGAACAGAACCTCCCACAAAACAAGATTTCAGAAACCAAATCCAACCCTTTTTTAGATGAGAATCACGGAAGCAATTATTCTCCCACGGGTTTAAATTATCTTTTACTTTCTACGAATTACTTAGTTATTGCAATGTGGAACCTATCTATGGCGACAGCCGTCTGCCCTTAACAAAGACCGGCTAACCTACTTGAGCCGAAATGGATTTTAAATACAATGGATGTCTCCAGACTACTTAAAACTACTTGTAATATTTGAACAAATCAACTTGGAAATAGTTTTGCGCTATTTATAATATTTTGTTTTGTCTAACCCGCTGTCAATCAACGAAGTATTAAGAAGGTTAAGCTTTTTAAACTGAAATTGGTTTTCTTTATTTACGCTAAAAAGGTACTAATACATTTATTTGACTTACGAGGGTCTAGAGCTTTAAATGATGACCTGCCGCTGGAATTTACTAGCCCGAAGCCATCGGTAAATGTGGTCTTTTATTATAAAGGTTCCTAAATAAAATGAGGTAATTTATTGGTGTAAATTTTTGTTTATACTTTATTCAAGTTACTGAATTTTTAATTAATTAATTTGTTTAATCGTTAACATTACAAAATAATGTTACACTCCCCTTACAAAAGGAGATTTTTTCCAAAAATCTTGTGTTAAGAGATTCACTCTTTCATTCCTATTTACTAACTTATCCTTTTCTATCCTTATCCCTATCCTAACTAGAATTTTTAAAACTAAGTTTTTGTATATAAAAAAATTTTTTTTTTTTACATTATAAGCGTCGTTTTCAAGTTTCTTAATTATTAATATTAGGTTATTTTTATTAATATTAGGTTTTTATAACTATTTTTATTCGTCATATCCTGTTGGATTTGCTTTTAAATCTTTAACATGCCAAACTCCTCTGGATTGACCTGTTTCGTCGGCTAACTCATAAATGTTTGTTGAAACTTTTTCTGTTATGGTAAAAGGACCTACATATTTCGGTGCTAATTTGGCATTGAAATACTTTGATGCGTCTGAGAGTACAAAATTTTTCTTCCAGACTGTATCTCCCACTGAAAATACTACTTCTCGTCTACGTAAGTCATAGTTATGTTTTGATTTATTATATGCTATTTCTAATTTTTTTGTTATTTCCTGGTATATTTTATTTAATTCTGGAATACGCTCTATTAGTTGTTTTCTTTCTGAAAATTGAACATCGGTTAAGTTTTCTGAATCAGTTATTTCACCAAAAGAAGAACCATCTATTACCATTTCTCTACCGAAATTTGCGAAATATGGCGACATGCCTATTACTTCATGAACTGCGGTACGAACAGCGCACGAAACCATGGGTAATATCTTGTCCCATACTCTCTGATTATCTGACACATAAGATGCCAACATTGTCTTTAAAACGCGGTTGACTCGTTCAACAGGATTTGCTTGTGGGTGATAATATGCATTAAAAATAATTTTTGATTTGTATTTGTTCATTAAATTTTTAAATAAATGACTTCGAAATTGTACACCGTTATCTACTAGAACATATTGTGGTGCTCCAAAAAGTAAAATTATAAACTCTTCTATCTTTTGAACTACGGACGATGCAGTGGCTTGTCTTAACGGGAAAAATAGGGGAAATTTTGTAAATGTATCAACTACGGATAAAATACATGTGTGTCCTTTTGTAGTCCTAGGTAGTGGACCTACTAAATCTATGGATATCATTTGCCAAGGTTTTGAGATTATTGGATGTCTTGACATTTTTCCTGCTGGAAGTTTTTGTTCTGGTTTGTGTGAAATACAAATTTTACATTGGTTTATATATCTTGCTACTTCTGCACGTAATTTTGGCCAAAAATATTTCTGAGATATCCTTTCATAAGTTTTAAAAATTCCTAAATGACCAGCCGTCGGTTCATCATGAAAACGTTTTAAAATTTCTTTCCTTTGTGATTTTGGAATTACTTCTTTCCAGTTGTCTGTCTCTTCAGTTAAATTTGGAAATTTTGGTTTAACATGTTTAAATAATTTCTGGTCTATTACTTTCCAACGATTATATTTTATTGGATATTTTTCAACATTATTAATCATCTTTTTACACCAATTATCATACTGAGTATTTGATTTGTGAATTTCTTCTTTATTATTTTTAGTATTTTCGTTTACAATTTTTGTGTCTGGTATTATTAGCCTAGAATTTTCAGAGTTGTTTTCATTTTTAATTTGTATAGTTTCAATTATTGGTACAGCCCTCGATAATGCATCTGGAACTACATTATCTTTGCCTTTTCTATGAATTATTTCAAAGTCGTATTGTTGTAATTTGATGGCCCATCTACACAGTCGACCATTTGGATTTTGTAAATTGTTTAACCAAATTAAAGAATGATGATCTGTTATGACGGTAAAATGTGTTCCTTCTATATATGGACGTAACTTTTCTATACTGAATAGAACTGCTAAACACTCCTTTTCTGTTACGGTAAATTTCCTTTCATTTTGAGTTAGAGATCTTGAAATATAACATATTACTTGTTCATTTCCATCTATACTTTGCGTCAACACACCGGAAATTCTATAATCTGATGCGTCACACTCAATTGTAAATTCGTATTCGTAATTTGGACAAGTTAAAATTGGTGCTGAAATTAGGCAATTTTTTATAGTGGAAAAGGCAGTCTCGCAACACTTTTCCCAGACAAATTTTCTATTTTTCCTCAACAATGCGGTCAATGGAGCTATAATGGTACTATATCCCTCGATAAATGGACGATACCAAGAAGCCATTCCGATTATTCGTCTTACTTCTTTTACAGTTTTTGGTGTTGGTATTTCTAAAATAGCTTTTACTTTATCTGGATCTACTAAGAGACCGTTTTCATTTATTACGTAACCTAAATATTTTAGTTCACTCTTACAAAAGTGACATTTTTCCTTACCTAAAGTCAGTCCTGCGCGTGAAAGTCTGTTAAAAACTTCCTGTAATATTTCTAGGTGTTTGTCAAAAGACTGTCAAAATTATGACGTCATCTAGGTAGCAAAATACGAAAGGTTCTAATTCTGGACCTAACACTTTATCTATCAATCTAAACCATGTACTGGGTGCATTTGAAAGACCCATAGGTAAACGTGTAAATTCAAATAACCCTCGATTAGGTATAGTGAAAGCTGTATATTTATAAGAATCTTTATCTAGTGGAATTTGAAAATAAGCGGATTTAATGTCTAAAGTTGTAATAAATTTCGCGTCGCGCAATTTATCTAATATGGAGGAGACGTACGGAATTGGATACGCGTCCTTTTCTGTTACTTTGTTTAATTTTCTGAAATCTACTACAAAACGATATGAATTGTCTTTTTTCTTCACTAACAGAATTGGATTTGATCATGAACTGTTGCTTTTTTGAACTACACCTAATTGTAACAATTTATCTAACTCGCTGTCTATATGTTTTTGCATTGTAGGTGAAACTGGATAGTATCTTTGTTTAATTGGTTCGCTATTAGCTTTAATTTTATGGTATACTAAATCGGTACGGCCTAATTCAGGTAAATCAAAAAAATATTTTTCAATACTGGTATCTAACAGTTTTCTTTGTGCTACTGTTAAATCTAATGTCGAATGTAAAATCGGTTCTTTCTTTTCGATAGTATCTAATTTTGCAAAGGTGTATTCGCCTTTAAAAATGTCTGGTATTATTCCTATGTTTTTCCAAAAATCTATTCCTAAAACTAAAGTATGCTGAACATCTGGTACTACCAAAACGTCTAACACCACTAAACGTTGTTTTAATCTAATGGGCAACGTAACTGTTCCCAAAACTTTTAAAATTTTACCATTCGCCAATTGACATTCTTCTTCTTTCATTTTTAATTTTAAACCTAATTTTGATAAAAATTCACAAGTGTTTTCTCCTAAAATTGTATTTGTTGCTCCTGAATCTAATAAAGCTAAAATCTCTGTTCCTAAAATATCTACACTTACATAAGGACGTTCGTCATTTTTAGACTGTTCTATTACATAATCTAACATAATCTTATTTTTTTGAAATTTTTCTTCTTTATCGTAAATCATATTTTGAACATGTTTTGTCGAATTATAAAATGTGCGGGACACTATACGACTATCTAATGCCCCTTCCTTTAGTTTAAATTATTTCTATATTTTTGACAACGCGGATAACGGTTCAACGTAACATTGTCAGTGCCACATTTATAACAATAGTTCGTTCGTCTTATCTGTCTACAATCGATCTGAAAATGTCCTAACTGGTGACAATTCCAACACGTGGGTGCACGTTTTTTTACATAATTGTTTGAATTAATACTCTGCATTACTGAAATCTGGTTTCTATTTGAAGACCTACTCTGTGAAACGTTAACGTCTGTGTACGCTAAGTCAGTTTCTAAAGTATTCGTTTTTCGAGTTGGTGGGATAAAGTTTTCAATTGATATTTTATGTTCCTCCAATTTTTTTCCTAACTTTATTAGTTCTCGTATAGAAGTTATTTCGACTAAACTCAATTGTGACTGGTAAAAAGGTAACATATTTTTCCGTAATATTTTAAGTTGTTTTGTCAAAGTGAGTGGTTCTGATAATCTAGCAAACATATTTGTCATTACTGCTGCGTAGAGTCCTATACTTTCATTTTCTCCTTGCGTTCTCGCTTTAATTTCTGTCATTAATTTTTCATCATAATCGGGTGGTAAAAATTCGTCTTTTAGTGCTTCTTTTAATTCAGTCCAATTATTTATTAAAGATTTATTTGCACGATACCATATCAGTGCTTTATGTGCAAAAAGATCACATGCTTCTGCAAAAAGTTGAAAGTCTGACATATTTCTAGCAATTTTTAATTCTTCGACCCGTTCTAAAAATGCGTTTACCGAAGTATCCCCATTTTGCAACTGGAGTAACCTTATAAACTACAGAACTATTATGAGATAAATTTTGATTATTTTGAAAAGATTTATTTATATTTTGCTTATGCTCGTCTACGACCCTAATTTTTTCTTGTTTTGTGGTAGATGATGCTAAGTCTAGTTTTTTGTCAAATTCGATTAAGTCTACGTTATTTATGTCAATTATTTCTGACGTTTCCTCTCGTTCTAGTTCGTCTAAAATTGATTTATCCTCTTTGGAAGCAATTTGTGTATTTGTTTTTAAAATGTCATTTCCTACTTTACGAAAAGATTCAATTAAATGTCCTAACTCTAATTGTCATTATCGTCAACTGCTAAACTCCTGGAAAGTCTAGAATAACAATATGCAAATTTTGTTTCTATTCTTGCTTTATTACTATCATAATTTAAAACATTTAAATCTAAAATTTGTTCATGTAAAAGCGTTAAAACATTTTTAACAACTGTCACATCTTCTGTAAAGTCAAATGGGTAGTCAAAATCTTCATCTGGTTCAGTTTCTAGTCTAATCGCTTTCCGTAAGGTTTTTCTTAAATCAGTTACTGTCATATTTTCCGTGTTTATTCCTCGTACAGTTATTTCATAAATTAGTTCATTTTTTAATAACCTATCAACACTGTATGTAAATTCCATCTTTGTATTAAAGACTGTGTACAATGCTATCATAAAAATTCTATTTAAAAAGTAAAAATAATAATTCTCAAAAAAATTTCCACACAATTATTTCATACTCGATTTTTTTTTCTTTTTCAAATGCCACATATATTTTTGAAAGGTTGTAGTTTATATAAAATTGATAATGAAATAAGCAAATAACAAAAATTTAATTCTTCAAAAAACAAGACCCAAAGACGTCGGGCGTCAAGACTTTTATTACATAAGTCATCCCACAGACGTTGGGCGTCAAGAATTTTATTACATGCGTAATCCCAAGGAGGTTGGGCGTCAAGAATTTTACATAAGCAATCCCAAAGAGGTTGGGCGCCAAGAATTTTCTTAAAGGCGGAAAAGCTACTAAGTGTATCTCTTCCAGTCAAATTATAAAATGGGGGCGGCCTGTAAAACAAAATTTAAAGGGGGGTCACCGGCACTAGCTAGCGGAAGGTCGTGAATCATATAGAGGGTTGAAATTTTGAAAAAGAGGGTTAAATTAAGTTATAATATACTACAAAAATGTGGCACTTACCTTTCATAAAATATTGTGGCTTAATGACAATTGCCAAGGGCGCCAGACAAGTCGAGAATGTCCAAATGTTCGTACAAAACCTTGAGAGACTTGTCATCCCAAGGAGGACAATTGTTTCTTTTAATCAATTCCTCACCTTTTTTTACTACTTATAAAAAAATAAGAAAACTATTGACTTAATCAACGGCAAACAAAACTATTTAATTCACAGAGCAATAAACGTGAACCTCTTACATGCATTGATTTTAGTTTATAAATTTAAGTGAATAGGGGACTATGGAATTTATAAAAATTTTGTGTACATAAGTAGTTATCAAAACACTTGTATATGAAAGAAACTTATATTATAAATCGTACACTAATTTAATCCTACGGTTTATGGCCAAAACGTCCTAACAAATAAACTAACTAAAAATTGGTCATGCTACTTAACTATAAAAAATTACTTACTAAAGATTGTCCATTATTTGAGGGTTTGTTTTCCAACGTAGAGCAGTTCTTAAATTTGGGAAGAGAATCTCGCTTGTTGCTTCTGTTTGTAATGTTTAAGAAAAATTGACTGGCACACGAACTCGGCAGAATTTTTGACAATATCACTTACTTGCTGCGTCACACGCCTACAAGTTTTAATATTTATCTTGCATCACTATAAATCCGCGACATATGGGCATAACCTCGCGAAACTGAGAGAATAACACTTCTTTCCAATTTTTTTACTAACGTGATGCGAAGTGGAATATTCTATGTCATCCGGAGAAACGCTACCCGCAAACTACGTTTCTCTCTACGTCTTGATCACGGACGGCCCCATTGGAAAAACTCCTCTTTTTGGCCAAAGCCTTCCAATATATAGACTAAATCCTACCCTAATAATTATCTACGTCATTTTCTGTTATCCAATGACTGAACAGAACCTCCCACAAAACAAGATTTCAAAAACCAAATCCAACCCTTTTTTAGATGAGAATCACGGAAGCAATTATTCTCCCACGGGTTTAAATTATCTTTTACTTTCTACGAATTACTTAGTTATTGCAATGTGGAACCTATCTATGGCGACAGCCGTCTGCCCTTAACAAAGACCGGCTAACCTACTTGAGCCGAAATGGATTTTAAATACAATGGATGTCTCCAGACTACTTAAAATTACTTGTAATATTTGAACAAATCAACTTGGAAATAGTTTTGCGCTATTTATAATATTTTGTTTTGTCTAACCCGCTGTCAATCAACGAAGTATTAAGAAGGTTAAGCTTTTTAAACTGAAATTGGTTTTCTTTATTTACGCTAAAAAGGTACTAATACATTTATTTGACTTACGAAGGTCTAGAGCTTTAAATGATGCCCTGCCGTTGGAATTTACTAGCCCGAAGCTATCGGTAAATGTGGTCTTTTATTATAAAGATTCCTAAATAAAATGAGGTGATTTATTGGTGTAAATTTTAGTTTATACTTTATTCAAGTTACTGAATTTTTAATTAATTAATTTGTTTAATCGTTAACATTACAAAATAATGTTACAGACTAACTCGTTCTTGTTTAGAGGAAGTTTTTTTCTACTGCCGGCGGAGATGGACGAGGTCATCCCGTGCTGCTTAACATGATGCCTCCATAAATTGTCCATTCTGGTAAAGGTAATGCCGCGTCATATTGGTACAATTTATAAACTCACCCTGTATCTTTTATTTACGAGCATTTTTACGTTACACAATTCCAAAGATGAATTAAATTACCTTGTTCTGTATTCGTTCTAAAGTTTTTAATTTTTCAAAACACAAGAATATTTTATTTTTCCTAGCAATAACCGCTCGTCCCACGTTTTTAAACTGCAAGCATAAAAGCATATACTTAATTATGTTCGTATTATCTAAAGGTTAAATAGTTATTTATATTTCCGGTTATTTGTTATCGTGTTTGAGGTATCAATTGGACTATGTTTGTTGGTTTAAGATTGAAGTTTGTACTATCTCTGTTAGTTGTTTGGTTTAGCACATATAAATGACAAACAACTACATTCCCAAATAGCGTGATCATATAAAATTCGACTTGCACTTTAGATTTTTCAAAACTATGTACAAACAACCCATTAATCCACCGAATGTCCACGTGACTCTTACATACTACGCAATATGGAAATACCTTTAGAAAATTTGTTGGAGGAACTACTGAAAATGTATCAGCACGTACAAAAAAGACTCGTATAAAGTGTATTAAATACAGTATTTTGTTGTGCTTGCAGATTTACATGCAAAATTCGTCCGATTACTATTGTTTTTTCCAGCCCAATCACCAATTGTATTCGGATATCTTCGACATACTTCGAATTCTTCTAATATGTATAAGATGTTGATACAAGAAACATTAAAAACAGCTTTTATTGTATTTCCTGTTATGCCCACAGCTGTTGTGATAAACATTTTAATTGTCCGTGGGCATTCGTAAGAGAGTCGCTTTTTGTTCTTCTTCGTGTCTGTGTGTGTGTAGTTACGTTTTATTACAGACGTATATTTTCGTATTTAAAATTAGGTTTAGTTTCTAGTTAATGTGTATTAGTGTAAATTTACAATCCATTCCATCCTTTTTATATTGCAAAAAATAACCACAAGCCTACTGATAGCGGAACCTGCAATTTACCAGCTGGGTAAGAGACTTTAATGTTTCTTTTCATTTTACCTTATTGTTAATCACACTCCATTACCAGTGGTCCTACTGCTTCAGAGCTATTCGAAGGAAAGTCAAATATTACAATTTATATTACACATCATTTACGTCTGGTAATGGGGTTGTATTACCAGATTGGGCACTTAAACCGGATTTCAATCTGCTACGCATATGGGCGTTAAAGACAGTGATAAATTTTGTTTAGTGAAGTTCGCGTATTAAAACGTCAAAAACACACATTATTCTAGCTATCCCAGCATATCAAGTTGTCGTACCTTCATACAAACCAGTTTCTTTGCTTAAATTTCCTTATTGTTGTAAGACGTACTTGTGGGCATTCCGAGTTTAAAGTGCTTGATATATACGTTGCGCATCTGTTCAAATTCTCTCAATTTTTGCGATTTCGTATTTTCTATTTCATCGTTTGCACTTTTTACGTTTCAAGTGTGATACACTGACAAATTATTTCGAATTACAGGAGAGCGATTAGTTTCCATTTACGCATTTTATTACGTTACATTTTTATAGAACATTTTCGAGGATTTTTACATTACAATTTTTAGGGGGATTGTGTATTACATATCACTGTCATTGTTTTTACAATTTAAAAATGACGGAATTTAAAAAACTTGAAAGACAAAGGAGAACGTGCATTCGACGCATTACAGATTTGTACCAAATTTCAATTAAGGCGGCTACTGATGTCACTTTCCTGGCCGAATTTAAAGTGAAAAATGCTGATCTACAAATTTCTTTCGACCGTTTTTATGAGTTACACAACGAAATGATAGGTTTGGTTGGCGATGAAACATTTTCCGCTCAGGAAAAGATTCGTCAAACAAACAGAAAATTTCTATTATGCAATTAAAGTTGCATTTTCAAAATTGTGTGCAGTCTCTTCGGAAGTACCATCTGCGAGTTCTATTGCAGTTCTGTCTAGTGTAAAATTACCTCCTCTAAATATACATATTTTCAGAGGTCAAAGGTCTATGTGGCCATCTTTTTTGACCTCTTTGAAAATATAGTTAATGCTAATCAATCGATTTTAAAGGTACAAAAACTCAAATATCTTTAAGTTTTCTCGAGAACGAACCTCTAAAATTACTTTTAGGTATTCTTATTTCAAATGACAGTTTTGAGATCGTTTACAATAAGCTTATTAAACATTATCAAAACAAACGCCCATTGGTTTCCGACGCTGTTAATAGCCTTATGAAAGTTTGTTTAAAAGGCGAAGCGGCTAAAGATTTCCATTTGCTATTGAATATCTTTTCTGAATCTATTTCAGCATTAAAGGCTTTGCAATTTAATACTGATGAATGGGATTTTTTGTTATTCTAATTGAAAAGTTAGATGTTGTTTTACGTACAGATTTGGAATTGGAATACAGTCGAGTGGAAATTCCAACATTTAATAATATATTTTCATTCCTAGAGAAAAAAATGTAAAGCACTCGAGTCCTTTCAACACTTGAACACGTCCAACAGTAAAAGCAATCAGTTTACGAAATTTCATGATCCCTTTTTCAGCGCTCTGTAATGAAACTCCCGTACGGAAGCTGCAATTTTCTGCAATTACATGCCACATGTGTAATCAGTCATGTTTGTTCAAAATGTCCTAAATTACTGGGCAAAAATTCCACTGATCGAATGACTTTTGTCAAACAAAAAAAAATATACCTTAATTGCCTGCATTCTTTACATTTCGCAAACAATTGCACTTCGGCTTACAGTGGCCGCATTTGTCAGGTTTGTCATCACACTCTTTTACATCCTGTTTCACCTACAAAGGCTGCAGATCATCATCAAGTTCCATTGCTTTCTGATACTCCCGGTAGTAAAAATGTTTCTACTGCTAAGGAAGTTCTTAGTAATCCGTCGAATACCATGTGTGGGATTGCTAATTTTCAACAAAGTACTGTTTTATTATCTACCGCCGTCAAAAATATGTACAACGCCTATGGTCTGTTTGAGCCTCTTTGACTTTTAATTGATTCAGGTAGTCAATGTAATTTTATTACTTAAAGTTGTCTACGTCGTTTGTGGTTACCGCCACGTCCGTGGTCCACTTTCATTTTTTTTCTTAAAACAAATGACTTCCGCCTCTAATAAAGGGTCAGTTTCTTGTTTAATTAAACGCAAGATAAAGATGATCTTACATTATCGTTCAACGCTATTGTGTTTCTAAACTTTATTCCAATATGCCTGCCTTTTCAGTTGCAAATAATAAATGGACTCATTTACAGAGTTTAAATCTTGCAGATAAATCGTATTTAAATTTCGGTCTTATCGATTTATTATCAAGCGCAGAGGTATTTCCGCAAATTGTAAAGGAAGGCAAGATTATTGGTAACTCAGACCAACCTACAGCCTTGAACACAGCGTTTGGATGCGTAGTTCTAGGAAAGATTAAATAACTGATTACTAATTCGCAAGTTCACTCATTTCTTACCGAAGTTCAGATTCCTATAGAAGTTTCAATTCCCCGATTATGGGAAGTGGAGCATATTCCTTCGAAAATTATTCTTATGCCTGATGAAGTCAGGTGTGAAAAAATATTTAGAAAAACAATTTCACGGAACAAAACTGGTCGTTTTTGTGTTTTTCTTCCGTTTCGGAACAGTGAACCCGATGTAGGTGATATATATTCACAAGCAATTCTCCGCTTCCTATTATTAGAAACTAGATTGCCCAAACTTCCAAAAATGTATAATACATATTCCGATTTCATGAAAAATTATTTAGATAGCAATCATATGTGTTTGATTTTAGATTCCGATAAAAATGGTTTCTTATCATGTTATCTTCCGCACCATTGTGTACTAAAACCAAAGAGCACCAATACCAAGCTTAGAGTGGTTTGGGACGCCTCTTGCAAGGGCACTAAAAGGCTTAGTCTTAACGATACATTACTTTCAGGACCAAAATTACAAAAGGATATATTTTCTTTATTACTAGTTTTTCATATTTTCCGGTTGTTTTTGTCGTGGACATAAAACAAATGTTCCACCAAGTGCTAGTAGTACCCCGCATAAAAACTTTCAGAAAATTCTGTGGTGATTTTCACCCGAAGATTCTGTTTCAGAATACAAATTAAATACAGTTACATTCGGAATAACTTGTTCGCCTTGTCTAGCGTTGCGAACTTTACACGAAGTTGCTGTGCAAGAACAAAAATTTCCTCAAGCCAGCCATATTTTGCAAATGTAAACGTATGTAGACAATGTTGTGGGAATTAGTACGTCTGTTTCTGAAGCACTTCCCCTTCAGCAAGAATTGGTTAACTTGTTGAAATCAGGAAGGTTTGAATTATATAAGTGGGCTTACAACGCCTCCAAATTAGTTCCTAGTTAATTTGTATTTGTGTAAATTTACAATCCTTCCCATCCTTTTCATATTGCAAAAAATAACCACAAGCATACTGATAACGGAACCTGCAATTTACCAGCTGCGTAAGTGACTTTAATGTTTCTTTGCATTTCAGCTTATAATCAAGCTCCGTTACCGGTGGTCTCTCTGCTTCAGAGCTATTCGAAGGAAAGTCAAATATTACAATTTATACTACATTTCATTTACGTCTGACAACGGAGTTGTATTACCAAAAGACGATATATTTGCCATGCTTGCGTTCTTGTGGATTTACCCACACTTTCGTTTCCAACGTAATCTTAGACTTTGTTCACATGCCTTCAACATTCTTCGGCTCTTGCTTTATAAAATATAGATTAGCATCTTTTTTATGTATGTTACTATTCAATAGTTGTAGAAATAGAATATAGGTTTAGTATTGGAGAATTAAAAAATTGTTTAACGTATTATTAGACAAATATCAAAATCGAATAAACAAGAATTAAATTACGGAATTAAAAGTTTTGAACTTTTTTTTGTTGGAATATTTAAATGGGCGGAAATAACCTAATGATTAACGTATAACTAGCAAACAAGTAGGAAAGCATACAGGTGATTTAATCATCGGTCCGGATGCTCGATTAAGTAATGCTTTTAGATCTAGTTTTGATAAAGGATACGGTACTACAAGACTAGAAGCATTAATATATATTGTTGGAAATTGTTATATGGTAGATAATGTATATTATCCATTAAAGGACTGTATAACTTTGTTGAAAGATAGCAATTATACTTGCGAAATGCTCCGATGTACTTAGTATCGATCGCAAATATGTGGAAAAAAACTAACCAAAAATCTGCAAAACAATTGTTGTCTTGTATTTAATAACATACTGCAGCATGTTTATTGGGGGAAGCAGTAATACAAAAAAGCTTATTGGATTACAGTTTAAGTTACAGAGCGATATTAAGAACTGAAACAAAATAATGAATGACGCAATTTCAGCATTCGGTTTTAATTGTTTCCCAATTAATAACATAGAAGTTGTGGAAAATAAATCAAACACAAGCGACGTACTAATTACGCAAAAGTGTTACATTAAAGCTGGAGACACGTTTTTCGCGAAGCCTGGATCAGCCTTCTCGACAATTCAAAAAAATATAGACATCAACAAACTGGGACCGATCGCTACAAATAAGTTTCCCCCCACGTTTTAAGAAAAAAAACCAATTCATGCAACAAACTTTTACCATACACCGTATAAGAAATAGAACCAGTGTCCGCGATTTATGTGCTATCGACTAAGAAAAGAAAATTAAATTAAAAAAAAGTGGATTTAAAAAGAGAAAGTTAGATTACGAAACAAAAACTATTGCATTAAAGCAACAGTATAAACATCTAATTGAGAAAAAAAAACAAGTTGCCATAGTGGCTAATAAATCATTTAAAAACACACTGGAAAAATTTGGAAACAGCTGGTGTATATAATGTTTCTGCATTTGCAGTTAATAACCGAGGAACGTTTTCCTATGGCGGAGTTCTCGCAAAGAAGAATCGGTATAAGGATGTGTATTTTTAAACAGGATTTTACAAATCACTGTTTACTAAAATGTAGGATGCAAGAAAAGAGCTTACAAAAGAAGGATACATGTTAATTCCTTTTAACGGATTCAGTTTGATTTGCTTGCCTACAGAAGAGCCTTTTGCTACATTTAAAACAAATGATATTACAACATATAATGGTTAATCACTTTCGAAAGTAGAACGCGCGAGATTTTTTCGGATGACTTAGAAAACATGGAGAAAGCATCCTTTACACGAAATTCTTATGCAGAAAGTAAACGGACATGTAAACATTAATAAGTATCGTAGACTAGAGTAAATAAATGCAGAAACAGAACTTGTTATTGTCGGAATTAAAAAGTGGAACACAGAAACAAAGTTCGTTATATTTTGCAGTTCGAAAATCAAGACGCGCTGTATTTTCCAATTACTAGTTAAAGAAAGCATTGCAAGAAGAAGATGTGGATTTAAATTATAAAATAGAGATTATATTAGATAAATTAAAAACAGCTCCCAGTAAAAATAAGAAAAAGGTCGTGTTATGTGTATAAATATGTATGTATTACGTTATGCACCTTATGTTAAAAAATTAAATTAGATATTATATATTCTTCTACTGCACTTTATATTATGTAAATAAAAATTAAAATTAGATGTTACTTATTATTCTACAGCAATCCAAATTATAACTAGAACATATCTTATGGATGTAAGTTTGCTATAGGTTGTTACCCGCAGTTGGGCTTTCTTTCAAAATATTTGAGCAAACCGATTTAAAAGAAAAAAAGTCTTAAGTCAAAGTTGATTTTAAAATTATAATTAGTGTGTAGGGTAAAAATTATAAAAATTCTACCAGAAATTGTATTTCTATATTGCATAGTATGTAGCAGTCATGCGGACATTTGGTGGATTGATGGGTGGTTTGTACATAGTTTTGAAAAAAACTAAAGTAAAAGAAAAAATTTTATATAATCACACTATTTGGAAATGTAATTGTTTGTCGCTTATAAGTGCTAAAGAAAACAACTAACAGAAATAGTACAAACTTAAATCTTAAACAAACAAACATAGTCCAATTGATTATTCAAACGCGATAACAATAACAGGAAATATAAACAACTATTTAACCTTTGGATAATATGAATAGAATACAGTATATGCTCTTATGCTTGCAGTCTAAAAACGTGGGACGAGCGGTCACTGCTAGGAAAAACAAAATATTCTTGTATTTTAAAGAATTAAAAAATTTAGAACGAATACAAAGCAAGGTAATTTAATATTTCTTTGGAATAGTGTAACGTATTGGTTCTCGTAAATAAGAATATACAGGGTGAGTCTAAAACTTGCACCAATATGGTATTTATAGATAAAAATAGAACATAGTGGCCAAAGTTTGACATAAAATAGAAAATCGTGGTCGACCAACATGGATGTCAGAAACTAAAGCATGGTGCTGATTATATAGTTTTAAAAATAAAAGATGGTTGTAAGGACGGTCAACAAAATTATAGGTTAGAACATATAAAAAGTCGTCGAAGCCTAGTCCGCCATAAGTACCGTTGGTTTTTCCAAAGTTAAAATTTTTAAGATCCTGTGATATCATTGATCTACAACACCGTTGGTCAGAGCTACCGCTCTTTTCGATTTTCAAAACGCACGCGATGCGATTGGTGGTCCGTAGAACATGGAAAACGTTTCCGGCGTTTATATTGGTAGCTTTCGCAACATGGATGATGCAAACCGGGCGCACCCATTGGTGCTAAATGTACTGGACGAGCCGCAAGGATCGGAAAAAGATGACGTCATTTAATTTCCTCGCTTAATCCTTAACTTCATTCGGGTGTCTTAGGAAACTTCGGTTCAAGTTCTATAGGGTATATAAGGCAGACACGCAAGATTAAACTCTTTACTTATAATTTAGTTCGCTTACAGGCTTCCCCAAAGTCTTATAGTACGGATTTTATTTTGTACTAAAATAGTACCTGTCACGTCTACTTTACCAGTGAGGATGCCTTCAAGCGGAATCAGGTAAAACAGCATGGTACAAACCCATCACGAGTTAAGCGTTCAGTCAATCCAGTAACAGAAAGCTTAAACTTCGAGTAGTGCGGCATTAACTTTACCAGAATGGACAATTTATGGAGGCATCATGTTAAGTAGCATGGGATGACCTCGTCGGCAGCGAGGATTATAGGTCCATCTCCGCCGGCATTAGAAAAAAACTTCCTTAAAACAAGAACGAGTTTGTGTCTGGTGCAATGTGTGCGATGTCGATGTGATGAAATCTGCGGACACTGCTCACCAGGCTGCTCCGTGGTGTAGTTGGTATGCGTGTGACTACTATGTCCAAGGTCCCGCGTTCAAATCCCGACACGGTCCGCTTGAAAAATGTTAGGCGAGCATTCTTCACAAAAATACGCCCCTGTTCGGATGAGAGGTAAAATGGAGGTCCCGTGTGTGTGTTGTAACGCACGTTAAAGATCCCTACCTTGCTTGCAACAGCAAGGGATCGGTAAAATTCAAAATTTCCAGGTAAAAAATTCGATTCCTGGCCAATGTAGTACCTTCGGGTAGAGCATTGGAAAATCAAATGTAGGGACACTGGTCATCTACAGAGCAATAGACATAAGAGTGCAGCGGCTACTGTTACCGAGAGAGACGATGCGGTGAAAAGAGTTGGCACTGCGTTTAAAAACCGTATGACCAGCTACCGCATAAAGAGCGTCAACACTGCCGATGGGTATCCAAGTTTCTGCTCAAGCAAAGGCATCGATTTATACGTTTAGTCGGTGAAAAATTAAAGAACCATACAGCTGTAAAGGTTAATTGTGAACTTTATGGTGCGTACACCACAATAAGTATTGGTTAGGAGAAATCGTTTAACACAAAAAAATGTGATGATAACACCTGACAGCACTCTTCGAAACGTGTGCGAGTACTTTTGTGAGGTTATGCGGCAAAAGTCAGAAGAATTTGAGCATATCGGGTCGGGATGGTCTTTAAAGAAGGTGGTTTACTTGGAAGTTAAATTAATAAGTATAACCTGCTCTGAGGGCCCAGTGGAATAAAGAGAACAACCCTGCAAGACATATGAAGATTTAAATTGTATACTTAAATTAAATTAGAAAATTTCTGTCTGTAAAAATATATATGTATTAAATAGATGGTTAGCGTACAATATATGTTGATAATTGTTGGAGCTTATGCCTAAATTAGTGAATGAATTCACTTAAACATTAAAAGTCATAGTTACCGCCCAATCCTAGTTTGTTATCCCATTATATTTATTTTGTTATTATAAAGAACAACCTATTTAGTTTTCGAATATTACATGTGTAAGAAGACACTTCGCTTTAGACTTCGTTTTCGTTGACGTCAACGTCCGTTTGCCCTTTTGTGTATGTCAATTCGTCTACGAACTATCTGGTAAGAGCGCTACAATCATAAACAATGATGGTGCTACCATTTTTGCATCGAACATTTAGCAAACCGACGGTAAATTAAAAACAATAATTAAATAAAAGTTTTTTAAAAGAATGTGTACCTCTTTTTTGATTACACCAATTTTGTGTATATTGAGTTGGTCTAAGGTTAAATTAATGGTAGAATCAGGTTTCCAAGAACATTTTAGACCATCCAATACTTTACGCATTAAGGAAATGTTTATAAATAAAAAAGTTATAAAATTGGGGTTTGGGAGTTGTAAGGGTTGATCCTAGACTAAAAGTAATGTCAGGTTTGAAGCTCCAAGAAAATTTGAGGATATCTAATACTTTATACGCTAAGAAAATGTTTATAAATAAAAAAGTTATAAAATTTGAGTTTGAGGATATAACTCGATAAGGGGTTGATTTTGAGATAAAAAATTTAAAAAAGCGACGAAATCCACTTGGACGATGCTCTGGTGGAGTTGAATTCTCCGAGTGGAATTCCCACCCTTCTTATGACGTTTTGTGTGTTTTCAAAGAGCAAAAACTGTCCTAGTTCCTTATCAATATCCTATTGTCACATATAAAGATTTTTACAACAATTCGATTTAAATAAAGCTATAAAAGAATTTGTCAATATTATAAAAATTAATAGTTATTTAGCCTTACTACTGGGCATGTTAGATTTTAGCTTTTACTATTGTTATTATAAGCAATAAATAAATAAGCATTGTTTTTATATTTTATTGTTTATTATATACGAAAAACGAGTTTGTTTGAACTTTGGTATAGTGGTTAAATTTAAGACGAAGCAGCCCGGTCAGAGTTTTTAACATAATGGGTATAGTTACGATGCAATAATTAATTATCTTGATTAGGGATACGTCTTTTGTTTACTTTTTCGTAGCTGCCTAAATAGATATTCCTAACATTTATTTCTAAATATGTTATAATAGCTTTAGCTACTTTCCAACATAACACAATTTATATTTATAAGTTTCATCCCTATCTCACTATCTCAATATAAAACAGTGTAAACTGCTCTAGGACGGGGATTCTCTACAATTCCTAAAGTTTGTAAGTGATATACCTGTTTTAACACCCGATAAACAGTTTTGTGCGTTGATAAACTAAATTAATACTAGTCTAAAAGATTATCTTTCATACTATTATTTTCGATATGAATTTCTAAAAAACACTTAGGGAAGAGTAATATTTCCTAAAAAATTTAATCTTTGTTTCAAATATATATTCAAGGCCTTCTCGCTTAAATTGATAATTTTCATCATTCTCATAAATTCTTATAATAATGTATTATGTAATATTTTTAAATAACGTCTCTCAATTTGTGCATCCTTCAAAAAGTAGAAATGAATGAGTTTTGTAAATTGAATTACTTTAAAGTGTTTCCTGCTTTCGATTAAAAATGTGTGTAAACGAACATCATCTTTTAGTGTACAGAAAATTTAAACAATCTCTATATTTTAATTTTATTCTTATATATTTCAGTTTAAAGTTCCGAATAAAGTTATACAGCTAGCTATGGCTTTATACAAATTATTAATAAAATTAGTTAATTCTAGAAACTGTGCGGTAAACCGCTGAAAATGTAATAGACGTTTTGTAAACTAAAAATTACTTCTCATAACTAACCGGATCATTTTTGCTTATTAGATTGTTTATGAACTAATGCAATTAAATATTCGATAAAGCGTGCGCAAATATAATTTAAAAATACAAAGCTTTAACAATGCTTAACTATTAAGTGCAAGTTATTTTTTTAATTCTTTATGATCAATAACTTACATTTTACAAACGATTTAATTCTCTTAAATTCCATTCCTGTTTAAGAGAATCCAGTATTAGCTAACACCTTTTTTTACTAACCTGGTATTATAAACATAACTAAAGAATGTAGTAAAATATAAGAACATAGTTTTAGATATCTATCAGAAACAATAGTGAGATTTCGTAAGAGGCGTTTTTATTATTGTTTCGGTAAATTTATATTGTATAAAATAGTATAGGTGTTAACGAAAAAATGTCGTTTACGCTACTTCGATTATGTTACCGTTGTGCTCGACACTTAAAAATTTAATGTTGTAAAAAGAGAGGTTATACAACAGAATAATTGCTGCGTTCTAATTGCCAGAAAACTGAGCTAATTTTAACTAATCTAAAGTTTTGGAGTGTTCATTTACCATTTAGAAACTTCTATCTAAATTTTTTTGTTTTCTCCTTACCCTCAATAAAGGATTTTTAAAGCTACTTTAATTACTAAGATAGACAGCTAACTTCGAATGTAAAGTCATGTCACAAAACAGTTATGTAGTTTTGCTGATATTTTTGTTGTCATATTTTATTTTAAGTTTTTCATTAGAATGGTATTTGCTATTTTAAGATGAGCAGGTGGTCGTGAGTATTTTGTGTCCGAAAATTGAGACATAATAGTAACAGATTTAGGTAAGTAAATAAAATCAATATTTAAAGTTTAATAATAATTATTGTTTTTTGAATTTCTACAGAAATCCAAAAATGTATAGAAATGCCATATAATGACACGGGCATCACAAAAGAAAATGATCCATATGTAATAAGTAGCACTGAAGTTTTATAGCAGATAGCAGTGAACAAGATTCCAAGACAAAAAAAACAGTAAATCAAGGTCCTGGTCCATCAATGACATTATCTTTCCATCAAAATTAAAAAATAAACATCAATAACATTACATTTGATTTTCCAATGCTCCACCCGAAGGTACTACATTGACAAGGAAGCAAGGTTCATTTTACCTAGAAATTTTGAATTTTGTGGAACCCTTGCTGTTCCAAGCAAGGTAGGGATCTTAAACATGCGTGACAACACTCACACACGGGACCTACATTTTACCTTTCATCCGAACGAGGGCGCATTTTTGTGAAAAATGTTCGCCTAACACTTTTCAAGCGGACGGTATCGGGATACGAACCCGGTACCTTATACATCGATCACAGAATGATGATTAAAGGCAAAATATCACCAAAAAAAAAAGCATTTTTGGGAAATTATTTGTGAAGCGTTAATTAGTTAAATATAAATAGAAATACCAATTAATTTTTAACTAGATGTTTATGGAAATAAAAATGTGTGTACTTATGTGGATGTAATGCTATCCAAAAAATAGGATAATTTAGTTTTGGCACATAAGAAAACAAGATATCAAAAACAAAACTGGCAAAGGACCCACCAGCTTTCTATTTTTTAAAAAATTAGATGAATTGTTGATTTATAAACCTAATAATTGCAGTCCACACACAGTAAATATTGTAAATGTGAACCATATGGAAAAATTTTTAAATTTTTATTGCTGCTATACCAGCAATAGCAACTTCTACAAGTAGCAGGAAGAGAGCAGCACCGGTAACACAATAACCTGAAAACGGACACATTACAAAAATTCGAAATGAGCACTGCAGAAATATCATACAACAAAAATACAATTATTTGAATAGAAACTGTCAAAGGAGGGAATGTAAAGTTAGGGCTTTGGAAAATTTGGTAAAAAGCATACAAATACAGGGATTTAATTTAGTACAACAGTATTTTTATGGATATTTATGCTATTGTTTTGATAAAAGGTTATTTCAAACCTTACATCATTGTAATTTTCTAAATAGTTAATTGATTTTACGGTTCTGTTTTACCTCGTGTATTAATTACCTGTTGTATTATTTTAACTTTATGCTTCAAAACTGTGAACACCATTTCAAATTGTATGGTAACAAGTTGTGGGTGAAAGTAAAACCTATTATCAAGAAAGTGGCCCTGAGCATTTACGCTTAGTGCCGGGTTCGAAAATAGTTGTACAGCAAGATTTTTGGTTATGGTTTACATCAGATGATTTAATAAATATCTATCAATTTCGTAATGGTATTAGTAGGCTTCAAGATTTGCGTAAATTCACGCTGATATTTTTGTAAGTTGTTGAACATCTGGTATGTTGTTTGTTCTGAAAGAATGTGCAAGTTTTGATTACAACTGTACTTCAATCAAGTAAGTGTTTGAAGTTTTGTTCAAGTTGGAAATTTCTAAGCTATTTAACGTCGTTTGACCTTATTATCTCTTTGTGACTTTGAAGTGAATTTTATAGAAACTCCATTTTTAATATTGGCATGTCCGTTAAAATTTATAGAGGGCAGTATTAATGCTAAATTGTTTGCATTTTTGACATAATAAATTAAGAGTAAATGTGAAAGTTAATAATTATTATTATTATGTAAGAAAAATTAAAATATTTCATCTTAAATAGTATTGGTTGTTATTAATAAAATACTGGGATTCTAAAAAGTCTTAGTTCATTGGTTAGGTTATGTATGGCTAATTGAACTTTAGAAATATTTGAAAGTAAATTAAATTGACATTTTTATGTGAAGTCTATCGTAGTACTACACAAGACTGAATAAAATTTTTGTTAGAATATCATTAGTCACTTACATAGTACGAATTTTTAAATATCCATATGAAAAGTAATTGCTAAATTTTGAAATATAGCAGAACAAAATTACTGAATCAATTTGATAATGATGTGTACATATTGAGTATCCATTTGTAAATAATTGTTTTCAATAATTGAGATATTAAGAGAATAGAACCTTATTTTGTTTATGTTCTTTGACTAATGAGAATATTTGGGTCATACTATCTATGAAATTTAATGGTGGTAATTAATAGAATGTACAAACAGTGCTAGGTATTGGTGTTATTTGGTTATAGAAGTAGCAGTGCATCTTTATCAACTATGACGTGGAAGTAGGTGAAATTAATTAAATTTTTCACACCATAAGGGCTCAAATTCTGTTGCTGAAATAAAAACAAAAAGCAAATTCGTAAAGTACTAGATTATTCTGACAATGCCATAATTAATTCAGAATAATTGAGATGTGTCATTATTAACATAGGTATTCCAGAGTATTTTGAAGCTATCCGATTGGAAAAATTTTTTCAGTTATTCAAATGACCCTCGATAGACAAACACAAGGTAAGGTTATTTTCAAAAATTGAAAAAGCGTTATTATTTCGAAAAGCGTAAGGTTTTCACTAAGGTCAAAATGTGATAATCAGATAGACCCTAAGGTCACCTATTAATGATTAACACTATTTACGGGACACCCTGTATATATATATATATGTATGTGTGTGTGTTGTGCGGTTGTGTGTGCGTGCGTGCGTTCGTGAGTGCGTGCGTGCGTGGGCGCGTGCGTGCGTTAGTGTGTGTGTATGCATGTATGTATGTATATAATTTTTTTAATTATTCATGCTTACAGTAATAGTTTATGTGGTCCACCTTTTTTTAGGTGAAAATGGCGTCTTATTTGACAATGAAGTCGTTGTGTACAGCTTTCGAAAAGGGCTGATTTCAGGTCTCCAAAGGTAATTCCACCACTGTGTTCTACAATAAATTAACGAAAGACTTGATACGTGATGGCAAAGGCATTTTGATTGCATCGGCATTGAAAAACAGCTGTGAATGCACAGCAAGTTTGTTTGCATTTGTTACAGTATCCAGTGCACGTTCACTATGGTGTGATATATCCAATTGCTGATAACTACCGTTTCTGTTATTTTTCTGTGCCCCATAGTGATCATGAGTTCAATGATGCGACAGAAATAGAATATTAGTTGGAGGCGCTTAAGGCACGTTTAAAACGCCAGTGCAACTGAAGTGTGCAATATTATAATTATGCACTAACAGTAAATACATAAATTGATGAGATTTACACGCAGTTGACTCCATTATAATGGATTATTTTAGAATATCGAATCTGTCTATGATAGAGAGAAACACTTATTTATATGATACATATTCCACATATTATTTATTGTTATTACTGATGGAGACCAAACTGTCCTTGAACTTGACTCGCATTCCTACAATCTTGTTCTACAGCTTTGTATTCTGTATGAGTATCAACTTAATTAGGCACTTTAATAATTGGTGCTGTTGTTGCATACCAATACATTTATCAGAATATTAAGCAAACTAAGCTTCACGAGTCTGGTGCTTGAAATTAGCTTTTTGGGTAGTGATTATTAGACAGCGTCACACTAAATAAAAACTATCCATATAATTTTTAATTATTTTTTTTGTTGTTCAATATAAATACTTATACAGGACAGTGTAAATTGTACTACCTATTTACAAAATGCAGGACCGTACAGTGGCGTACTAATTTGGGTTATACTAATCTAGGAAATAAAAGTTTTCTTTTATTTATAGTTGGATGTTGCGAATTACCCCTGAACGATTTCGATCATAATAAAGCTCCTAATTTCTATTACCATTAGAACGTTTTTAACAGAAACACAGCAATTTGTTAATTTGCATAATAGTATACAAATTGTGATAGACATACCATATAAGTACTGCACTGTAAAATAGTTATAGACAATGTCGTAGGTAAAAAAATTATTTAAAGAGAAAAAATAATTTTCTCAATATTATAATATGCAACTATTTGTTTTCTTCAAAGCCATAACAAAACAGACGATATAAAACACCTTTGGTAGTGGAAAGAAATTCCTATTAACGCCCGTTCAAAAACACATTTATATAAGAAAAATAATTTTCCTTCTTTCATGCGACGATCTTACAAGTATGTCAATATAAATAAAGACTGGATCGGTAGAAAATGTAATTTAAGAGGTAGTAGATATTAAACAAAAGATCTTTTTTAAAATAGTGAGTGGAAGCCCCATTCTGAAAAATATACAAAGCGCTTAGATAAAAATGGTGACTATGTTATGATAACAATTAAAGTGTGCAAGACGCGTAAATGTTTTTCTTCGCAGCCAAATTAAAAAATCATGTGCAAAATATTTTATAAAAATAAAAATTATAAGAAAAATATAAATTAATATTACAAGATGGTTACAGGACTTTATTGTCGTTTCGTAATCAACAGCAGTGTTCAAGAAGCTTGAACTAATTTGAAATGTGTATACATTGACTTACTAGTCAACTTAATGTTTCTAGTCAGTGGCGTAACTACATCCCCGCCAGCCTACACAATGCAAGGGGGGTGGGGGCAAGTGCAAGGAAGCTCAAACGATAAGAAACTCAATTTATTAAACTTCAACGTATCCAAATTCGGCGAACATGAAATGATCAAGAAAAAGTTGCCGATAATTCAAGAACCAGGTTAACGAACGGTTTTCCTGATGTTATTATCACTAATAACTGCTGAAATACAAAGATAAGGAATAATAAGTAAAATAAACAAGAACACCACCTGCACACTGCATCTTCTTTTTCTACCTGACCAGTTTTATTTTCTAAGGGTTAATAAACCTGTGAAAGAGATGGTAAAATTTAATAACAAATGTGTCTGTTATTCTTAGGTGATATACTGCATAAAGTGGTAAAGCGTTATTAAACGACTTATAGGGTTAGTTTGGTTTATGAGGTTTTAAACAAGAATTAAATGGCTATTGTATGTACAGGTACAGATTCACAGGTAGCTTATTATGCTTCGCTTTCTAAAAGTATTAACAGTAGAGAGAATTTCATTTGCTGGTTGCTAGTCAAGTCAGCTGGTTGCATTAGCTAAACCGACAGAAATTTCTTCATTCCAGTGCGTTATGCTAGAAATTGTAGTGTTGGTGTTCTAGAAGATCTTTCATATTGAAACGTGAGTATCTATATACTATTTTTTATTAAACTACTATCGATTTGATCATAGTTTAATTCCAATAGAGCAGTAGATACAAATAAATCTTTAAGCATTTAATTTAAATTTATTAATTTTTATAATTAAAGCATTGTACGTATATGTGTTTTCTAATTTCAAAAGTCAATAAATAATAATTACCTTTTAACTAATTTCATTCAAAATTACAGGAAATAGGTTCCTTTTTTACTTCTATAGGGTCCGAAACACAAGATCAAGAACAACGTATGAAAGAAATTGGGTTTTCGTTCGTAGCATCTACTAGTTCCGTTTCAGACGAACAGCAGTTATCAACAATTTCAAAACATCTCACTCAGAGCGCAAATACATCACATAGTGACAATCACGATAGAAACTTGGAACTCGACACCACTACAAATACGAAGGTAAATGTGAGTAGTGCTTTTTTACTTAGTGCACCATCTTTGGATTTGACGAAAAAATATCCTACCGATTTTGTGTATGTCTTAAAAATCAAAGTTTTACAACATGATAATTTAAGAAAAGAAATAATTAATTACGGATTGTGTAGACCAAGTGGTGCATTTCCTAATAATAATAAAAATAGAAGTTTTTCTATTCACTAATACAACTTAGTAAGTGCAAGTGAAAATCAAAACAATGCTTTAAACTTGCCAAACAATTCAAGTGGCTGATTGTGTTATTCTAAATTAAAAAATTGTGCTTATTGTCAAACATGTTGGCTGTTTGCTTCAGTAAGGTCAAGTTGGACGACTTGAATTAATGATTGGCATGGTTTATCGGAAAAAATTAAAGAGTATTTGCTTGCGTAATCCCATTTAACTTGTTGTTTTATTTATGATATGTTGAAAAGAATTATACCTAGATAAAAAAAGATACTCTAATATTGAAACAGAAAACTGAGTTTTGCCAAAAATGTTTCAGACGGACTTTTCAACATTACTTTAACACTATCCCAGCGCTTGTTGTCATTTCGAGGAAACAGAGAAAGTTGCTTTGATTCAAAGGACAGTTACAACGGTAATTTTTTAAGTTTAGTTCATTTAATCAGTAACTATGATCCTATATTAAATAAAGGTGCTTGAACGACCCAAAGGATCAATTAAATATTTTCCCCATAAATTCAAAACGTCACTATTAATACTTTAAGCATGCACTTGAAAAATACTTTATTAGATAAAATTAGATTCGCCCTTTTTTTCTCATTCATAATGGGCAACACACAAGATATAACTAAGACTGATCAATTAAGTAAAATTATAAGATACATTGATTTTAAAAAAGATAGCGAGGGAGAGGTAACCAAAATAGATATTTGTGAAATGTTGTGGTATTTGCAAAAGTAGAGTCCCAATCTTCAGAAGGATTATGTAATACTATATTAAGCAATTTATTCAACATGTAATTAGATATAAATAAATGTAGGTAGCAGGGCTACGATGGGGCTAACGTTATGAACGGCACTTGTTCTGTTGTGCAAAAAAGAGTATTAAACATAGAACCTGCAGCTTTATGTATGCACAGTAGCGCTTATAACTTAAATCTAGTCATGAATGATGCCATTGAAGGTATAAAAGAAATTCAATTTTTTTAATTTTTAGAAAGCATTTATTTTTTTGCTAGTAGTATAATAAGATGGGATTGGCTTTGTTTTAAAGAAAATATTATACAATTAAAACGGTTAAATCCTACACGTTGGGCTGACAGATTAAAACCTCTAATTGCCATAAGATTTCGGTATAAAGATATAGTAATGTCTCTTAATAAAATTATTCCGACTTAAAAAAACCAGATGAACAAAATTACCCAAAACAAATATTAGCTAGCATGAAAAATTTTGAGTTTAACTTTTTAAGTGTTTTTTTAAGTCAAATTCTAGAAGAGCTTAACACTCTTTCACAAACTGCATAAAGTAAAAATGCAAATATTAATCAGATAACTCTTTTAATTAAAAAAAAAACTTTAGCATTTTTTAAAGAAACAAGAAAAATCTATTCCAACATTAAAGAAGAAGCAGAGAAAGTTGCAAGACAATGGAATATTAAACCAGAATTTGTAAAGAGGCAAGCAAAAATAAAAAAGCATTATGAGGAATTATCCGAAGATTATCGATTTAATGATGAAGAACCCAAATTTAAAATAAATGTATTTTATCGCATATTAGATATTGTAATTTCACACCTGTCAAATCGTTTAAAATCGCTTTTACATGTAAATGAAAAATTTAATTTCCTGGAACCTAATGTTTTTTTAAATTTAACTGCATGCAATATTTTAACTAAAGCGAAGATTTAAATGATGCTATACGTTTAAAGCTTGCTACACTCAGAAATAATAGACTCATTTGTAATGATTTAAAATATTTTAAGGGTATTTTAAACTATTTAGAATATTTAGTGCTTTCCAAGTGTACAGGTTATAGCAGTTTTCCAAACGCAATAACAGCCTTAATGCTGTAATTAACTTTACCCGTTAGCACTACAAGTGCGGAGAGATCTTTTTCAAAATTAAAAATTATTAAAATTTTTATTAGAAACCGCACTTCACAATTCAAATTAGAAGATTTATCTATCTTAGCAATAGAACGTGACACTGACAAAAATATGAATATAAATGATACAATAAATGAATTTGCAGCAAAACAGGCAAGAAAAAAAATTTTAATTTGATTTTGGATATCTGCTAATTCAGTTTTTTTTGCTGTATCAAATTTGATCGGCGTCGCCGTGGATCAATGTAGAAAGCGTAAGACTACGGATCCCAAGGTCCTGGGTTCGAATCCCGACACGCCCGACTGCTTGAAAAGTGACAGGTGAGCATTTTTCACAAATATTACGCCCTCATTCGGATGAGAGGTTAAATGGAGGTCCCGTGTGTGAGCGTTGTCACGCACGTTAAAGATCCCTACCTTGCCTAGAACGGCAAGGGTTCGGCAAAATTCTAAATTTCCAGGCAACAAAAAACTCGCCTCCTGGCCAATGTAGTACCTTTGGGTGGAGCATTGGAAATGTAAATGCACTGTATCAAATTTGAAGTGTAAATCATTTTCTGTGGCGTATAAAGTTGTAGTATTGATGACAATTAATTTATAAGTTTTGAATTTGTCATTTAGTTGTAAAATAAAGCACTTGATTAATATACAATGTATTTAATTATGTGTCGTTTTCTTTTCTATAGGTGGTACTACATAGAAAATACGTAAAACTATAGGTCAATAATAAATTATAAAGAAGCCTGACATTAATAATTTTGCGAGAAGGGGGCAAAATTGTAGTTACACCATTGTTTCTAGCGCTATGGTTAAGACAGGAAATTTTTGGAGAGAGGGGGGGGCAAAAATTGTAGGTACACCATTGTTTCTAGCGCCATGGTTAAGACAGGAGCATTTAACAGCAATGTTTCCATAGTCAAGTAAATACATTCTATTCAGAACTAAACCTGTTTTATTTGGTTGTTGCTTGTAGCATTCTGATGTTGATTTGTTTTAAACACGTATGTTAAAAGTGGATGTCTACGATCTATTACTTCCCGCAGTTGTTTCACAAATATAAAATTAAAGTTTTTAGTTAATGTAGAGTTTGTGGATGTATACTTTTCTTTTACAATACTTTCGTTATGCTCATAATTAAAAAGATAAACCATATCGTTAACGTAAACTTGATTCTTAACGCTATATTACAAAATAACGACAACCAATGACAGCGTAAATTACAATTGTCAATTGCACTGGCGCCTGGTTTTAAAATTCTCACTGGGACTCGGCAGACGAGCATACTAGATACGCGCCCTTAGGCTAGAAATAAAAATTAAAACTCCAGTTTAACTTTAATATCTACGATTTGCTTTGATATAATGTTTTAAGGGATACAAACACTTCAAAGTGAATATATGAGAACTATAATACTATCAAACAAATAAAAGTATTACAAAGTAATTACAAACTGTGATATTATACACACACAAAAATACAAAACGAAAATACAAACACACAAACAGTATTGTGAATTTACAATTTTGTTAGTCAACATGTGTATTTTCATTTCTATGAATATGCAGCAAAGCTAGATCATTAAATTTTTTGTGACATAGTTGATCGCAGATACGTGTTTGTGGTAAAGCAGAAAAAGAAATGCTCTGCGGTACAAGAATGTACAGGAATTGTTAATGTTATTTTTATAAGTTTCACAAATTCCGGTAAAAGATCGCGCAACACGTTATTACTATCCGTATTCAAGTTTTTAAAAATGCTAATATCTCACCTAAGTTAGTTACACTTAAATTTTTGGATTTGCATATGTCCAGAAACATATATCGATGTAAAGTTAGCTTTTCTTTGTCAAAGTCGTTGCCATGAAATAGAAGAACTTCGTCTGCATCCGCATTTCTAATCGCAAATTGTTCCAATTTTGCCAGATGACTTAACACGTGCTCTTGAAATCTAGACCTTAAGTCAGAGTTTAATCAATAATTTTAAGTAGTAATACTTTATACATTTCTTCGGCGGAATTTTAAACTTTCGCGGCGCATTCGTGATCTAAACGACGAGGTATTTTTTGTTGACGAGGTAAGATTGGATCTTTACAGCCCAATGTTTTGCCCCATTCTATAGTATCTGCCCATATTGTATACAATTCGTTATCACATTTGGATTTAATGGATCTGATTAAATTTTTGATTACAATTTGAACATGTCGATAGCAGAGTACCCTTTTTTGAAGAATAGCATTAACATGTTCCAATATTTCAAAAATTATTATTCAATTTAAACAACGATTTTACAGTTACCTGTGGGCAACTCTACTCTAAGGATTTTAATACTGCACAATTTTTTTTGGCATTAGGATTTATTTTTTTCCTGCACGTTTGAGCTCCTTTTTTGTTCAACTCCATGAAAATTATTTAAAGGGAAGTCAGCCCTTTTTATAATTTTCTGTGGTGCTCGAGCCTCGGAGCCCCCCGTTCTCCGCACCGGTGGTCAATCGCCATAACATCACTTTTTACAAAGTTCAATTTTTAACCGTCGAACATAACGGTATCATAACCGAGTTAATGCAAACAAACTTCTCTTATAACATTTATTCTATTTTATACAGTAAAGATTTACCGTCACAATAATAAAAACACCTCTCGCGAAAACTGTCTAACGATTAATAACAAGAATTATTCCTAAAGCGTATTATATATACCTTCTCGACGAAATTATTTCTCAGTGCTCACATTTTTACGCAAGTTAAGTAAGTGATAAAATATATCATTAGTAATATTACAGACATTATGTACTCTAATACCAATTGTATAGAAAGAATCAATGTACCTATAAATGTTATAAATTAAGATCCGCATAAGATTCGGTAGTTACTTGCATGTAGTTATATAACAGGAAGTGATTTAAATCAATAATAAAGGTGAAATTGCAATTAAGCCATTAATTTTAGCAAGCTAATATCACTATTGTGTAGTGACAATTTTAATTGCAGATATTGCGTTGGACTGTTGTAGTTATGTGTATATCTGATTTAAAACTACAGTTTGTTAAAGAAACATTTTCATGTATTTTATAAATAAAATGTAAGATAAATAAATAATACCATCAGGTTGATTCACTTCACTCCTTTAAAAGAAGAACGTAGCCTAAGCGAATACCAAATACAAAACAGAAGGATGGTTGTATAAACTTAATTTATGCACAAAAATTTATATATATATATATATATATATATATATATATATTTATATATATATATATATATTGCTGTGTTCCGCCCCTATTGAATCTCTTCTGATAATCGCCTCTTTTTACTCTTTTCGCCTCGGCTGCTCACCTAGTTAAAACTTTCATCCTCATTCATAAAAAAAAACAAACACATTCTTACCACAAACATCAACGTAAACTCTATTTACATCAATATTCATAATACATTAAAATTTCAAAATTAAATTGCAGCATAAATTTCAGTATCATAAAATTTCAAGTTTAAATTTGTCATCATTTTAAATTTGCATCCAGAATTAAAGTCCTGGTAGGATGCATACTAATTAAGTTACAATATGTGCAGACCTAAGTCTGAATAAAAGGGAGCATCTCCCACCCCTTGACGTTAATTAAACAGGTTAGTCTAATTGAGCTCAAAGACAGACCCAAATTTTCATCATAATCAAAACATAAACTGCTAAATACTCCTTTCTACTTATACAAGAAAATTTCACCTTAAAATTAAAAATTTGTTGTTTATACAAATTCACCACTGTCCATTTTTTTTTCAAACAAATTATAAAGATATCCAACACACACCAAAACATCAAAGTTCGAACAAAATTGTATAATTTACCTGAAGGTTACTGCACTCGTGACTTCAATGTACATCGTCCTTGCTAATTTCACCATTCCAACTGGGTTATGTTTACGTCCTCAGATTCCTGGTCGCCTTTTAAAATTCATCTACAACACCATTCGTTTAAAAAGTTTCAGGGCTTCTCAGGAACGCATCTATGTATATCTAAATCTTGTTTGTAGATCCAATCACGTTTACTAATAACATTTGATTACTCACTCCAGAAAAATAGCACTGAAATTCATACTTCTTTCCCGCTATACCCAAAACTGCCTACTTTTGTTTATTCATTTATCGTTACTAATTTCGATAATTGGTACAGTAATACTCGCAAATATAACTAGACGTTATTACCTTGTATCTTCTCTAAATGCACTTAATAATTTTTATCGTAGCACGTATTCTGCTTGCAGTATCGTATAACATCAAAAAATAAAGAGCAAACTGTTTTAAAGTATTGAATAAAAATCGAAAATCTAAGAGAGCGAAACACCTATAATCACGGGTTTATATAATAGCTTGCCTGCACGTCGGTTTTGTCCAGCGACGGCCAGTTTTTAGAATTTCGCATTCTCTGTTCCCTTCTCGACAGTCCGGCACAGCGATTCTACTAAATTTTTGCACTCGTGCCAGTTAAATCTAAGAAATTTTCACACGGCTCACAAACACGTCCGAGAACAACTAATTAATTTTGTATAGAAATTGTTGTGTTTTCACCTCTCATATCTGCAACTTATTTCAACCAATCGTTTCCTCGTGACGTTGCTCAAATCACGCCTTTTATTATCTGTGTCTCTGCCTTGCGCATTTTATCTGTCTTTTTCTAACTTGGTCCTAGTGGTGCAAATCGATACTCTTTACTATCGGTTATTTCAGTCCACGTGGATTCATATGTTAATATAAGCTACGGTTTATTCGACCGTTTGCAATATACGCAGAATTTTCATGTTTATCAGCTCGAATTTATTAGAATTTGACATTTAAAAATACGCAGGTGTTCAATCGTAATACATTAAATAACACTTCTCGATTTGAATATTATTCGGTTTTTAAAAGCTTTTATGCATATAATACCTTAATAATCGTTCAATTAACTCCAATTAAAATAATGATGAATGGCATTGACTTCTACCCTTTAATTTTTAGTGAATACAAATTAAATATTAATTATTATTTGTACACTTTGTTTAATACCCGTTACTTAAAACTTGAATTAATTAATATAAATTTCGCACGTAATTTCTATTTGTTTCTTTATACTTGGAACAATTAAATTACATACAAGTTGAGCATTTTAATTCTGCTTCTTTTTATAGAAAGCGTCTAGTGAATAATTTAAATCCCTTATTTTTAATGAAACGAATACATTTTTATGCTCCACGGTTTTAATAACGCGTATTATCTAATAAACTTCTATACAAACCCTACATTCTAATTGAATGATTTAAATCTTTACACTAGGCATTTAATTACGCGTACTTTTTCCCAAAGCTTCCTTGTACACGGTGATTAAAATTATTTGATAAAATTAATTAATTTTCTACCCTGGTCTAAATTTGAGTAATATATATATATATATATATATATATATATATATATATATGTATATATATATAATATTGCTGTAACAACGCCGCACGTTGAGGTGCCGCTAAAAGAGTGCTGTGACAACGTTTCGCTTTGGGGTGTCGCTAAAAGGGTGCTATGATACAGATGCAGCAATTTGTAAACTTGAAATTGTTCACTTACCTCTCTTTTTAACTTTGCCTGACTAGCTCAACGGAATTGACGAAGTTTTCAAAATGAAATAAAAAACAGCAATATCACAAAGCATTTATACAGTATAAAATATTATCTTTCATACAAAAGCATATAGAACATTTACAACATGGCTTCTTTCAAACTTATAATTTCTAAGAAGTATTTAGTACAAAAAAATTGTTGCTTACTTTATTTTAAATTTACAGAACTAAATTTCTTTTATGGATGGTTTACCTGGTTATGTTTATTGCTAAGCTTGTAAGATTTGTTTGGCCAAAAACATTCTTGACAGATAATCTATTAAAAGGTCAGAGTATTTCGAACTCTGAACACAAATTTTCCTGGTAAAATTATTTACAAAAAAAATATTATATGATTAACACTTATTGTCGACTTTACATTAAATACAAATCAGTTAAAAATAAATTTAACAATATTACTTGCAGTATCCACATAAATGCTCCTCGTAATTAAAATATCTTCTTATGTTAAAGTTATGTCCAATCAGCTTATAAGATTTTCCATATTAAAATTCCTGATTTCAATCAGCAATTACCAAAGTACATTTTTGGTTAAATCTTCCTTTCGATTATTTAATAAAATCTTTAAAATAGGGTTATATAGAAGAATTTTTCGTATTCATTGTAATTGATAATTCCATTTTTGTATGTAATTTGCGTTTAAAAGCATCACTTCTATATTCATTGTATCATAATAATTATTAAATCACAGTATGCTTACTGCATACTACAAATATCGTATTCGCGACGCAACAGTTCGCGCTTTAATTAAAATAACATTTCATGATCTAATTTCAAAATTGAATGCCCGAATGAATCCCTTGAATGAATGAACGCTTCCTTATTTACTCAAATTATCTATATCCAGAAGTTACTAGAATAATATGGAAAATAATCATGCAAGGTTTTTCAAAGAAACTCATTATCGTCTAAAATCGCGACGTTTATTCCACGTAATATCGTTCCAGTTATTCGTGACGTGTGCTGTTTGTCCTTATTTCGCATATACTATTATTGTGGCGTCGCATACTAATGCAAAAGATAATAAATTTTATCGGATATTTTTTCTGAGTTTTCAGCGTTCCGGCCGCTTTTTGGAATAAAATGTTTATTTATTAATGAGTTATTTATGTAGTTCTAAATACTGATAGCTCATCTTTTTATATTCTAGATAATTTTTTATTTACAATAAATTTCTGTATTTCACAGGGTAATTAATTAAAACTTTAATTGCTTTTTAATGCAAAAGGAGTTGCATTGTTTAGAAAATATTTGCTTTTGTGTTTCAGTACTCAAAATTAGTATGAAGATTGAGGTTTTTAAATACACGTTGATTGTAGTTTCTTCAGTTAAATGCGTAAAGATAGTACTAGCACTGTTGTGTTTTTTACAGCAAATAAAAAATATTTTTATATGCATCGATTTGCGTTCGCATTAAAATGCATTTTACGGTATATTACAAATAATTATTTTTAGATACACAACTTACGTTACTTGCTATTTATTTACAATGCACTTATATTACATAGGGTGATTATTTATACACGCACAATTTGTGTTTTTGCATGACACTTTAATAAATTTAAGTACGCTTGTATTTTACGGGGTGTAACAATAAATTTACGGAATTTTCCGATTTTTCCTAGTTTCTTTTATATTTTGGTAGGATTTATTTGTATAATTTGGATTTCAATGACCCCTCTCGTAACCCCCTTATATATATATATATATATATATATATATATATATCAGCTAAGCTCTATTTTTAAAGATTTGAGTATAATTTCAATTATAATTCAAAATAAAAGTTAGAATTTCCTTTTTCACGCTCTGTATATGGAACTTCGTTTTATTTATTCGAATGTATAGGTGTTTTACTAGCATTATTTGTTTATTATCAAATGCAATTTTTTAAAAGATACATATTGAATTTTACCGAAAATTGCATTAAATAAATTAAAAATCGCTACATGCATGTTGGCATGTAGTTTTAACTTAAAAATTAATTATTCCATTTGGTAAAATTAACACTTACAGTGATAAGCTAAATTATCAAGGTAAGTATTGTGTTTATGAGAAAACATTTGTGATTTATAAGGGCTTAAGTGAAAGATCGTAGGTTTGAATTTTGGACTTTTACGTATTGTCAATAAAATTGATTTTCGCATTTTTGTTTATGCTAAACCAATTATGTGTTTTGTTGTGAACATAAACCATTACTATTGGACTTATCTATGTGATTTTTAGCATGATTGATATTCTATAGAAATTGCAAAATATTTGAAAATATTTGAATCTTGTCAGGTTGCTATTATTTAGGGCTTAAGCTATAAATAAGACTTGTGATCTTAAGGGAGATCATTATTCTTGATGTTCTGAAGACAAACCATTATATCGAAATTTATGTAGTGATTTGTAGAACTTAGTGCAAATAATTATAAAGCGTCTACAATTATTTTTATAAAGTGGTTTCAATCATTTAATTTTGGCAAATTTTAGAAAATTGTAAGTAAATCAACATATTTTAAAAGTTTTATTATTAATTTATATGAATATGCGATTATTATTCATTGATTATTAATATTTGAATTTTGGGTTTTTGTATTGATTAGAGCTTAAATTACTGAAATGTTTGCGAAACAGAAGTTCTTTCAAGATACTGGAATGTAAAAGTTAGAATAGCGATTAAGCTTTGTGCCTCATAAACCAGATTATATTATAAAATGGTTAAAAAAATGAACTTTGACTATTTAATTATTTTTTAAAAATAATCAGAAATTGCACTGTTTTAATAACTTTTGGTGTATGTTTGAAAATAAATTTGTGTGTGCGTGCGTGCGTGCTTGCGCGCGTTGGTGTTTTTGTGAAAACATTGATATACAAACTGAACCGAGATATATGTCTATTGTAATTCGTTGTTGTTTATTTTAAATATAATATATCTGCAAATTATTCAGACAGTTTTTACACTGGTTTTATTTTATGAAAAATTAATATCTTTTACGATTATTGATTTATGCAAAATGTAAAAAATTATTAATTTCTATTTTATTTAAGGAAAATTACAAATGTACTTATAGCAAAACTGACCATATTTAAAGAATAGTGGGTCTAAGAAAATGACTCATTAGCGTCTGCTTCTTCTAGTTTTCGTGTCAAGAAATGCTAAAGTAAAATATTAAAAACGAGTTGGTAATTAAATGTAGTCCCCCTCAAACGTACCTTTAAGTGGAAGGTAGGCTGCTCAGACGCCTGCAAGAATAGACTGTTGCAAAAACATGGTGTAAGAACAAAACAGTTGCAGCAACATGGTATTATCCAAACTATTACTTACAAGAACAATCTGCTAGTTACCAAAACATGCAGTTATAGAGACACAGTGTTATCGAAACAGTTAGCTACAAATACATGCTGCTTCGAAAACGATAATTATAAAAAGATGCAGTACGCGCACAAAATGTAAGAGAAATCGTTGTTTTATAAACACTACTTTCAAAACCGTCGTGCTACTAAAATTTGTTACACAATAATACCACTTTTCGCTCGCACTTTTTACAACTTCTATATAAGGAAATTACGTTAGAGATCGTATTTGTTATGACTTTTCTGACAACATTACGCGCTTGATTTTTTTTTGGGCGTAAGAAATAGGAAAATTTACTTTTAGTAAAGTTTACAGAAAAAAATATTTTTAAGTAGAAAAGTGAGGTGTGAAGAAACTAATAAATAAGAATTATTTACGGTAAATAACCAAAAATTCTTTAAAAATTCTTAGTCATTTTTAAGTTGAAAGACGTCTTATAAACAACTGGTGCGTAAAGATGGAATAAAATCTGTAGACTGTTGCTTCATAGTAAAATATCTTAAAACTTTAGCACCGATAAATTTATACAATGAGAGTACAAAATAAACAGGCAGTTAATTAAAATTTTTAACTTTCACTATTTGCGTACCTCTTACTACCCGTTCAGTTTCACGCATAGATTAGGTGGCACTATTATTACTACAGGTATGTGATTATAATTCGTTACAAATACAATATGGCATTTTCCTTTTAGTTTACTTTTTATTATACGATTTAAGTATTTGAAAACGATTCAAAAGTTATTTTGGTGCAATTAATTTGGTTATAGCAAACGGCAAAAATGGCAACCAACCTCGCCGAAAAATTTCGTATTTTTGCAACAACGATAGTGCCCGCAAACTTTCGAAAGCATATTAAAACGAAACAAACTTGTTTTTGGTTTTTAAGAGTTCACTATTTGAACTAAGTAAAGAAAAAGTGGCGAACTATGATCAGTTACTAAAAACACGGTGAGGTGTAACTCTAAATACGGAATTCGAATGTGATTAAATATATATATATATATATATATATATATATATATATACAGGGTGCCCACAATCTATCTCCGTATATGGGTAACTTTTTTATTATGGAAGATACAATGTTGGTTAAATTAGCAAAGTTGAAGAGAAATTTACGAGTAGTATGATGCTTTTTTGAAAACTCACCTAGATGCTCAACTTTTTTAGATATTTGAAAAAAACTGAAATTTGCCATTTTCTTCAAACGCTAATAACTTTTTAACGGTTTAACCTATAGAGAAAATAAAAACTGCTTGTAAGGTAACTTTTTACGTAGAATTTAATAGCGTATATGACAATTTTAATTGGAAATGGGTTTTCAAGCTACAAACATAACCTCACTTTTTTTAAATAGAAACCATAGTTAAATATAACCCAAATGGAAAGTTTTTTCTTTTCTGATTACCCTGATGTAAGGGTTGATGTACTTATTTTCAGTAGTTTCTTCATAATAAAGAAAAAACGATTTATTTATTTGCGGGCATCAAGGAGTCCATGGATACATATTTTAAATAAACAAAAAACAACTGGCATTTGTCAGATATTATTAGTTAAAGTGTTTATTTGCTCTGGGTTGCAAATTTTGTGTAGAAGACTTTTAAATTTATTTGATTATAATAGAGAATGTATACAAACGACGAAAAAAATGACATGCTCTTTTGTTACTATGCCTGTAACAGAAATTGTGATGCTGCTGGTGATATGTATTATGAAAGATATTTGGAAAGAAGGCAGCCAGATAAACGATTGTTTTCTAAATTAGAAAACAATTTAAAAAGGTTTGGTGCTTTACAAAACCCAGTACTGATAAAGAAAATTCAAAACTGATGATGAAGAACGTGTGTTAGCCTACATAAATTTTAAGCCAACAGCGTCCACCGAGAAACTGCAATTGAGTGCGCTACTTCTACAGAAAAAGCTCGCCTAATTTTAAAACAAAACCGCTACAAACCATACAAAACCCATGTTAGCAATACACTGTATCATGGGGATTGTGAGAGAAGACAACAGTTTTGTAGGTGGTTTCTTAATGTAACAAATAATAATCCTGGTTTTAGTCACACTATTATATTTACCGACGAAGCAAAATTTACTAACAAAGGCATGTTTAACAGAAAAAATACAGTCTACTGGAGTCAGGAAAATCCCCATTTAACAGAAGAAAGGCGGGATCAACATCAATTTTCGATAAATGTGTGGTGTGCCATTTTTGGTAATAAAATACTTGGGCCTTTCTTCTATAATTATAATTTAAATGGTGTACACTATTTGAATTTTCTACAAAACAAATTGCAAGAAATGCTAGATAATTTGCCACTTCAATTACTGCAAAACTTAAAATATTTTCAGCATGACGGTGCACCTGCTCACAATGCTCAAGCCGTTTCTGAATATCTTGATAATAGTTTTCCAAATTGGATTGGCAATGCAGGTCCTGTTCCATGGCCGGCAAGGTCACCAGAACTATCGCCACTGGATTTTTTTCTTTGGGGTACTGTAAAGGATGTAGTGTATGCTAACAAATCCAATAACATTGAGCAACTCAAAGATAGTATTACAGCAGCTATTACAAGTATAAAACCACAAACGTTAAATAAGGTGCACCAAAACCTAATTAAAAGGTGCGAAATGTGTTTGCAAGCTAATGGAGGTCATTTTGAGCATATGTTAATGTAGGAGTGGGCATATTCGCATTAATTAATTTTGTTTCCTTTGATTAAGTTATTTGTATTGTATGGATAGTTTATTTTTAAGTATTTTATTTTTCTTAGTTTATAATAAATTTAGTTACAATAAACTTGTGTTTCCATTATTGATTTTACACATTTTGTTTGTTTGTAATATGTATCCATGGACTCCTTGATGTCCGCAAATAAATAAATCGTTTTTCTTTATTATGAAGAAACTACTGAAAATAAGTACATCAACCCTTACATCAGGGTAATCAGAAAAGAAAAACCTTTCCATTTGGGTTATATTTAACTATGGTTTCCATTTAAAAAAAGTGAGGTTATGTTTGTAGCTTGAAAACCCATTTCCAATTAAAATTGTCATATACGCTATTGAATTCTACGTAAAAGTTACCTTACAAGCAGTTTTATTTTCTCTATAGGTTAAACCGTTAAAAGTTATTAGCGTTTGAAGAAAATGGCAAATTTTAGTTTTTTTCAAATATCTAAAAAAGTTGAGCATCTAGGTGAGTTTTCAAAAAAGCATCATACTACTCGTAAATTTCTCTTCAACTTTGCTAATTTAACCAATATTGTATCTTCTATAATAAAAAAGTTACCCATATACGGAGATAGATTGTGGGCACCCTGTATATATAACTGAGAGAATAAATATTTGCATTAAATATTTATTATCACTATTCGAATGTTGTGTTTAGCCTGGAAATAAATTTTTTGAAGAATTGTACGAGAATTTAAAGTTTCTACAAAAAGTTTCTTCCAGATAAATAAGCAAATGGTTATACCCTCTGGTTTTTCTACTGATGCTTTCAATTGCAAATTAATTGTTAAATTGGAATTTCTGCTTAATGAGTAGTTCCAGCAGTTGGTGCGGTTCATTCACTGGTCTATGAACAAAGTCATCACCATTTAATGAATTGATAGCTCGTAGGAAAACAAACATTTTTTTCAGACGCAAAAGCATTAGAAGTTATATTTAAAGTTTTCACAATCAACAACATCGCTTTTACAAATTCTTCCAGGTATTTGCAGATCTCGCTAGCTGACCAAATTTTTTTTTGCTTTTAAAATATTTAAAGTGAAACTAATTTCAGGCGTATATTGTATATGACGCATCACCAATTATTAATATAAAATTGGTAAGCAATTGATAACGCAAATAACGAGACAAGGCTAATTGCAGTTTTCTTGTCTTGTCAGTAAGAAACACAACTCTTAAAAAGTTTTATTATTCTGAGTTTTATGTGAAGATAAGAAAACCCTTAGGCATAAGAATAAGAAGTTAGAAATTAAATTAAGCAAGCACAAATTGAGAGTTAATTTTTCAAATTCCTATTACACAACGAGTATCTACAGTTAAACGTGTAATTGGCTGAAATGTAAAATTCTTGAAAACATTAATTCCTAGTTTTTGATTATTGCATATGGACCTTCTCCTATTAATTATTTGGATAATATAATTAAAATATTTAATATTTGATTGGCCAATTAATTAAGAAATTAAGCAAAAATTGCACCTTTAATCCCAGATTCCCTTTTACGGTATGAATTCTTATTTCTACAGTTTTCACAAAATTTATGTGACTTATTTCGGTATGCAATCCTCTAATGTATCGAAGCGTATTAGAAATTTGTATAGCGCCGAAAAAGACGTTGAATAAAAAAGTACGACATGCAATACCAATTCGTTGCTTAACACACTATGTTTGTATCGAATAACGTTAACTTGAATGGACGATTACATCGCTTACGCACACACGCGCTCACGTACACACGCACCACGCATACATACACAGACGACACATAACCATTCATACACGCAGAAACGCACAGACGCACACATGCACGCGCATACACACCCGCACAGACATGCGCACGCAGACACTAGTTTTAATAATAAGTACGGAGTTTGTTTTATCAACGGTTTGTAGATGAGATCAATACTAAAGTTGTAAATATTTTCGATTATTGATGCTATTTTGAATAAATTTGATATGCAGACTACTGGCTTTTTGAAACTATAATCTATGGCATTTTAAAATTAACATTTTGTCAGTGTAATACAACTTTTCTCGCAAAGAAATTTGGCGCTGGTGTTCAAATATAATATTTTGCAATATTTAGTTTCCAAACGACCATTGAATTTAATAAAACGCAATTTCAAATTATAATATTGTTGTGATTTCAAGTGTGCAATTAGTCGTTAAAGTTTTTACAAGAGAAAGAATGTTCCTGGAATTAAATTATGTAAAGAAATGGTGCAATGAATTTTCTTGTGGTCGAATTCTATTTTTTGATAAGGATGTTTAAAACTACAGCTATAGTCCATTCGCTTTAACTTTAGTATGACGCTACAACTGGATAAAATGCTACATTGCTAATGTTAGTTTAAATTCTAATATATTTAATGAAAGATACACGAATATTCCCTTTGGCAAGAGGAATTGGTGGCAACACCGTACATAACTGTCAACCTTTATGTGTTAAATGACAGTATCCTTCTAGCAGAACTCTAGGTATTCATTTACATACAGTTGCTAACACTTTATTACTACATTTAACGTCATCCTGAATTTAAAACGAATGAACTATATAACAAAAATTGCAGCTATAAAAACTATGTTAAACAAAGACCGCTATTTTGCTAAATATACGATTCAAGTAAACTTGAAGATAGTTGTGAAATCCACTGATATAATTTCTGTAAGCAGTTGAATGAGTTGGTAAACTATATAGTATATAAAATATTAGAACAAGTAATGAATTCTAAATATATACCGACTTTCACAAAAAACACAATACACAGAAGTTGTTGATCGATTTTAATAAAATTATCCAAACAGGGTTATTTTGTTGAAATAAAGGAATGATTAAAATTTAAATAAAATCTTGACATTAATCCTTTCATTTTTTTGTTTTATTTCTTTGTTGTCACTTAGTAACAATTAATTGTAAACAAGCTATTGATGTGTAATAACTGTCAATTTTTCGATTAGTTTGTCCACTATTGTCAAAAGTTCCCCAACGTGCAAATTATCGGCAAGTAAATGATTTTGAAAATTGGCCGTATTTGGTATGGGGAAGGCCGAACTTTCGTTTAGAGATATTGCTGGCCGTGTAAATCGTAATGTTGCAACGGTGGCAACATGTTGGTCCAGATGATCAGATGAAGAGGTTCAAAAACAGCGTTCTGCATCTGGACGTCTTCGGATGATCACAGATCGTGAAGAACACCATGGACAGATTTTCAACCACTCAGTCAATTGCAATAGACTGGGTGGAAGGTGCAAGACGCAGAATGTTAATGTAATCTGTTTATCGTCGGATAAAATCTTATGGATCGCATTCGTACTGTCCCTTTCTGTGTTTTCCTCTTACTTCACTTCACCGCATCCGCAGACTAGAATGAAACAACAAAAGAGCAAATTAGTTTCAAGAATGGCATCGAATTGTGTTTCGTGACGAGTTCCGATTTTGTTTGTGGGCCAACGATGGTCTTAGGGGAGTCAAGCGTAGGCACGGAGAACGTAATAATTCAACATTTTCTGTGAAACGCCACACAGTCCTTGTACAAGGAGTGATGATATGGGGTGCTATATGTTATGGTATCAGAACACTCGTGGCCTTCATCTATGGCAACTTAAACACAGCCAGCTACATTGGCAATGCCCTGGAACCTCTTGCACTTTTATTTCTTCGGGAGTAAAAAAATCCCATTTTTCAAGATGATGTAACATTTTCAAATGTTACGTTTGCCAAAACAATTCCAATAAGTGCTTTTATTATGTAGTAATACATAACCCCTAATATATGCAACACACTATACAATACCTACTACACAGTTGGTATATTTAATCCGCTATGATTAATACGTTGGGACAAAATAATTATATCGCAACAATTGATCCAGTGGTTGTTTACAACATTTAATTTATATTCTTAAGTGATTTAATAAAAATTTATTGATACATTTATGATGTAGATAAAATAAATACATTCCTAATTTACATCTTTATGAAATATTTGGTAATATGTACAGCCATCTGCCGTGAATATACGAAGACGAAGGTGTCGAGTCGAAGGTGTCAACTTGTTCTTAAACGAAAAGGAGTATAAGGTCGCTGCTTATCAAACCAACATGGCTCATTTAGCGTCCTCGAACCTGAGAATCGCGATAGTAAGGGAGAATTGAATAAAGCGTCGAGAATGATCGACGTGATGTTTCTTTAGGGAGTTAACAATGCAAAGAAATTTTCCGGTACGTTAGTTCAACATCTAATATTACAATTTGTTTAAGATGCACACTCAAGATTGTTAGTTTGTTTTTTGATGAATCGCCGTGATATTTACTTACACTTATCTGGGATGCTCCTAATTTCAACGCACAACAATTGCATGGTACAAGATTACAAGATTTCACCTTATTCGAATTAAATAAATGGTTTAGTTATCTGCGAAGAGGCCTGGCCAAAGTTCAATCAGCCATAATTCGTTACGTAAACAGCACGAAATCGATACATATATCTGGTTGGATAACAGGTGTTGAACTGAATATTCAAGGTGCGTACTATTTATAATTTTATTCGACAGATGTCACTTGTCAACTACGAGGGACATTTTATTACCCTAATGAGTTTATATGAAATTTTTTTGTGTTTATCAACATTCCATACTTCAACTTATTTAGATATGTAACTTGTATAAATCATACAACTGATTTAATTTTTTTTTACTAAGTATATTTTTGCTTCTTTTATCATCTGATTAGCAAACGTTGTTCATTGTACTTACTATATTAATGAATTTAAAATCGATACCTTCCAATTGTAAGTAGTTAACGGATCCGATTTCTACATCATATAATAATTGTTGCATTTTTATGAGAATCAAACGTTAAGGTTTAGTATTAACGTGAAATTTAAAATCAAGGGAGTTATATTTTCAGTTTATATATATATATATATATATATATATATATATATATTTAAAGAAAGCTAAGTTACTATTGCACAAACATTTTTTCTAATACCTGAATTATAAATACGTTCCATTTTTGTTATAACATATAAATTTGTTAAAGGATATTATGCTACATTATACTTTTCTAAGAAACCTAGAACAATTTTATTTAAACAAAAAGGTATACAATTTTTGAGTATATAAAACACTTTCATAAAGGTTAATACTACTAGATATAAAGATTCTTACGATATCATGTTATTTTGAAATATATTGGAGAAGCAAACTGCTACCTCATCTGCTATATTTTTAATGTTGTAATTTATTTCAGGTATCTCATCGTTGTAGTTAACTTATGGGTTCTACATTCCCCTTTCTTTCTGAATGTAGTGGCGCTCAATATTTTGTTTATTTTTTTTTATATCTATTCCCACCCCTGAACCATTGCTTTCTTACGCTTAGAGTAGTCTAGAGCATAGCACCGGTAACATCCAATTACCTAAATAAAGGTTGGGTTAAAATGATAACGCACGCCTTCATACGGCAAGAGTTACAATAGGAAGTTTGTAAGAAGCTAACATTGTCGTTTTACCATGGCCTTCTCGATCTCCAGATTTCTCACTTATTCTGCATGACTGGGATATGATCGGTAGAAGGTTAAATAAATTACCACACCCATCAAACGACTTGCAGAATCTTCGACTTCGGATTCAAGAAGCTTGGAATGATATACCCTATGAAAAAATTGACAGTATGTCTCGCTGATTAAACGAGTGCTTAACAAATCGTGGTGGAGCAACTCATTATTAAATTTTTTTCTCTTTTGTTTTCAGATTTTAATCGTTTGATTGTTTCATTACAATAAGTATTTACCAAAAATTTTATTAAAATCGATCAATAACTTCCGTGTGTTGCGTTTTTTATAAAAGTAAATATATTCATATAGTGCAGAGAAAAAGCAACAGTCGGCCGTTAAAGTGGTTGCATTATAGTTAACTTCTAGCAAAGTGATTAGTGAAAAACAACCGTAATAAGAAAATGGTCGCATGTTACTGAATACATTGCATTTACAGTGATGTAGTTGTTCGACGTTTTACACTACCACTTGTTTGACGGAAGTTCTTCAAAATATTTGTGAAAAATTGCCCAAAAAAAGAAACTGATTCGGCATCATGTCCATATACAGTTGCTCAAAATGTTGGGAATTTAGACGAAAATTAAAAATTAAATTGGTGGTTTATTTAGTAGTCTATAGTGCAAACGTGGTATTATGTTATGCCTAATATTGCTAAAACTTAAAAACAGATTGCGAGAAATGCGTTTTAATTCCTTGATAAAACTGCTACTAGTCTTTTCGAAATGAAATAAATAACATATCATCGAATATATGTAAAAATTGATTTGAAACTGGTTTCTGCGCTTGCAAAAGAGAACTGACTGCAGTGCAGAATATGCTAAAAATTTGAAATAATTGTTTTTTAATATCGAAAGTTTCACAAAAATGGAACAGTCTTTGTAGTCTAGAAGTTTCAAAAGAAATAAATACATCCGTCTAATGAACTTTAAAAACAGCAACACTACTGCGGGTTGTCCTTTTGTAATAAATTGCTGACACATAACTAACATCTAGTAGTTTTTGTTTCAGTTTTTTTTGCCAAATAGAGGACTTATTGTCAGAAACACTGAGCGTATATACATTCCTTTCAGCATATTCATAGCAAATAATTGTAGACACGATCATTGCGTTGCTCTATTAGGTTTCTACTACTATTACTATTTTTATATCTGTAACAAAGTTTTGAAATAGCGCACAATTTTTTGAGAAATATTTAAGCTTTGCGTTATAACCTAATTTAGCATTATAATAGCTTAATTATCGTACTGATATATACAATTAATTAAGAAGGCGTGAAAATAACTTGTCTTATAAAAGCTGTTGTTCTTTATTTCTAAATGGCTTAAGTAAAGAACTGTACACTTATAAACCTTGTTCGAAAATGTAACTTAAACAATTTTAACTCTAACGTTTATAATTTAAATGCGACCGTAGCTGCAAACATCTAAAAAGATAATTGAATGATTTTGTTCTTGAAATACAATAATGACCACTTAAGAGCAGCATTGACGGTATTTAATGCAATCGACTACGTTCTGATAACGAACTTGAATTTTCAGACAAATAAATATGAATTTATTTTTCAACTATATCCGTATAAGAAGTGAAATTTCTAAATATAAAACTTTTAATATATTTAGGTAATTATTGTAGACAGAAGGTCTTGCTAAATTTTGGTTATGGGATTTGCAGTACAAAAAAAATATATATATTTACTAATGTACCTGTATAATCGGTTTCCCCTTCAAAATATCAGTACATGTTCCAGGATTAACTGTATGAAATTAATAGCTGATGTTTTACAATAATTATTACGAAACAATTCATTGAACCAATTTAAATGATTATAAAAATTAGGCGCAGAGTTTTATTATGAATCATTGCGTTGAACTACGTCGTAACATAATTTAGTTATATCTACGTAGCCGAGAAACACTTACTGAAAGTGTAGTATGTATGTACTTACGGTTACCACTCATCACCCATTAATTTATATTATTAACGTTGCAATGGTAGGGTAGCAAAGCAAGTGACTCGTATGCCATTTTTGGAGTGGCCAGAACCAAGTAAGCAATGCCGGTTGGTTCAATAGCCATTATCAACTGTAAATTCTTAAACGTTCATATTAAATCTCAAGTTTTCAAAGTTTAAGTAATCATAAGTGGTTTCATTTACTATATGATTATAATACATACATAAAGAATCATGAAAATGTCTAATAAAGTAATTATTTACATTACCTAGCGTGTTTTACCGCTTCTGCGTGCTGGAAGCTTTTTTGTTTTTAAGATAGATTGATCGAAAGTGTTTACAATCAAAGTTAACATAGATAGATTGGCTGTAATTATGCCAGCAATTTGATAAATACAAAAAGTATATTAGCGTTCCTTAACGGGTTGGCGTTTTACTACATTCTTTGCATTTGGAATAAAGTTAAATTTTCTTTTATTATAAACATTGTTGCCTGGTTTAAGGCGTTTCTTGTTTGTGTTTAACTTAAAACTGGTATAATTTTTGTTGCGGGATAAATAAAAGGTATATATACATTTAGAAACGCCAGGAATTGCAAAATAAGTTAGTCACTCCCGAAAACGATTTTTTTAAAAGAATTTATTTAACATGAGAACATTACATTACAGAAGTCGTACATATAGTCTAATCTAATAAATCTAACGCTAGATCCATTCATACTGTTACCTTATATGTGCATTTGAATTACGTAACTCTTCCGGCCCCAATGAGAACTAGAGTTTGAAAGTCTAGGATAGTTCTTTATCTTTTGTTTTGTACTATTTGTGGTTACATTTTTCGCTTTTAACTTCTTTTAGAAATATCTGTAAATCCAATACAATATGGGTGAAATAAATACATAGTTGAATCCCTTTAGCATTTGCATTTACCGCACGTTGAATAGAACGTCTTGGTGTCTGTTCTAAAGTGTTTATAATATCAGTTTGCAAATATTCAACATTTTGGTATTATTTTTGTATACTATATTTTTAACGGTATTCCACAAGAAATAGTCCGAAGGACTTAAAATGTTGTTAGTAAACATTAGGTTTGTTTGTAAAGAGTTGTGATATTTAATTATATTACAAATAATTAAATTTTTGGGGAAATATTTTATAAAATAAAATATGACTTTATTAGTAGAAATTTTGGATATGATAATAGTGATTTTCATTTTTATCTAATTAGATAATAAATATAGTGCTAATTATTTTGTACGTAAAGGATATTCAGTCTTTTTCAGTTTTGTTATTGATCACAATGTTTTTATTATTAAAAGAAATATGGATGTTAAAAATGAAAACCTTCAGTGTTTTCTAAATAATTGAATAAATATTAAATTAGTATTTTTTTACCAATACTTGTGAACAAGAAACAGATCTATTTGTTGGGATAAATTGCTTAGTTGCATTTGTCAAATGCAGTATTTTTGACAATAGGATATCATGTTAATTAAATTTTGGTAAATTTTGTTTATTTCATTGCAAAGTAAACTTGTTTATAATTTGCAGTTCGGTGTTAAATGTAAATTTACTCTTACATGTATTATACGTTGAATTAATTGGTAAATATTTATTTTCAATTTACTTGAGTTAATTATTGTTGAATATTTAGAAAAGAAAAATAGTAAACAATATGTGATTCCAACACTTCCATTTGAGATGGTATTTTTAACAAAATATGTGGATGATATTGTTTGCTCGTTACCACCTACCATGGTTGATATAACTTTAAATCTTTTTAACAACTTTAACCCACATTTGAATTTTACAATAGAAACTGAAAATGAAAGAAAAATTGCTTTTTTAGATACTTTAGTCATCAGGAATGATGTAAACCAGTTAATTTTTGATTGTTACAAAAAGCCTACCAACTCGGGCAGATACATCAACTATTTTTCAAATCATTCTAATCTTCATAAAATGAATACTGTACTCAATCTGAAATCTCGTATAATGAAGCTATGCGATCCGTCTTTTGTTAACAAAAACATCAAGGATTTGGAAAATACTTTGTTAAATAATGGATATCCATCAACTTTATTAAAGAAACTTTTATATAACAACACACTTACTACACATAAGGATACAGAGACACAATTTCAATACAAGAAGTTACCTTATATTGAAAAGTTAACTCCTCTGCTTGCTAGGATATTAAAACATCCAAATCTAATAATAAGTAGTGATTATACCAAACCACTTAAAAATCTTTTTACTAGATTGAAAGACAAAACTGAGATTTCATTATGTAACAATGTTGTCTATAAAATTCAATGTAGTTGCCAGCTCAATTATATTGGGTAGTCGAATTAGTGGATCCGCAATAGACTAACACAACACCCTAGTGACGGAAAATTGGAGAAAAACTTTTGCGCCTTAGCTAGACATGTGTATACTACCAAACATACACCCATGTATGATCAAGTGAAAATATTGGAAACCGAATCCAACTATAGAAAACGTTTATTTTTAGAATCTTTCCATATTAAGAAAGAATCAAACTGTATGAATAATAAGCAGGACTTAGAGAATTTAAGTACATTATATTCACGTCTTTATCAGTTTTAGAAGTTATAGTGTTAACATTATATTGATGTGTTACACCTAATTTGTAATTGATATACTTTCATGTGTAAAAGTGTTCTTGATGCAATTGTTGGAACGCACTTGTTTGTTTTCTTAAGATATGATCATTTGCGCATGAACCAAAAACAATACATTACCTGCATAATTAATTTACGCATTCTTTCTGGTCATCGCTCTAGATTTAACAACATGTAAGTTATTCAGGCAGTCTTTGCAGACTCTACAATGTAATTCAGAAGATATTTTAATCATTCTATGTTATAGTGAGTTTAACCATTGTTTCTAATTGATTGACTAACATTGAAATATTTTTCAGACTTATGATTAAAGCACAAAATAGTTGCCGAAACGTCAAGTAATATAACAATTTTATCATATTAATTATTTATTTTTGACCTACAATATCCCGATAACTTAAAATATTATCTTTTCCAACTAGTGAATATTAGGTCACTAAAGTATGGGGGTTAAAATATATATATATATATATATATATATATATATATATATATATATTGCTGTGAAACTTGCAAAAAGCCTCTCCATTAATCTTAAACTAAGGTTTTCAAATCGAGTCCCACAGATTAGGCGTCAAGAATGCTGTGAATCCTACAAAAAGCTATTCATTAACTTAACTGTTCCGTTGACTTTCTTCTGTTAATCGCCTCTTTACTCTTTTCCGCCTCGGCTGCTCACCTAGTTAAAACTTTCATCCTCAATCATAAAAAAAATAAACACATTCCTATCACAAACACCAACGTTAACTCTATTTACATCAATATTCACAATACATTAAAATTTCAAAATTAAAATTCAGCATAAATTTCAGTATCAGAAAATTTCAAGATTAAATTTATTATCATTTTAATGTGCATCCAGAATTAAAGTCCTTGTAGATGCCTACTAATTAATATAACAATATATGCAGACCTGAGTCTGAGTACAAAGGGAGCATCTCCCACTCCTTTACGTTAATCAACCAGGTTCGTCTAATTGAGCTGAAAGACATACCCAAATTTTCATCATAATCCAGAACATAAATACTAAATACCCCTTTCTACTTAAACAAGAAAATTTCACCTTAAAATTAAAATTTTGTTGTTAGTACAATTTCACTACTGTCCATTTTAAGTAAATCAATTATAAAGTTATTCAACACACACCAAAACATCAAAAATCGAACAACAAAGCATAAGTTACCTGAAGGTTAATGCACTCGTGGCCCCAATGTATATCGTCTTCTGTTAATCACACCAATCCAACTGGGTTATGTTTAGGTCCTCGTATTGCTGGTCGCCTTTAAAATTTTCTACACCACAATTCATCTAAAGTTGTTTCAGTGCTTTTCGGAACTCATTTGTGTATATCTGAAGCTTGTTTTGTGGATCCAGACACGTTTACGAATCATTTAATTATTAACACCCCCGAAAAATAGCAAAGAAATTCATACTTCTTTCACAAATATACGCCAAAACTGCCTACTTTTGTGTATTTATTTGTCGTTGCAAATTTGACTAATTGGTACAGTGATACTAGACTTTATTACCTTGTATCTTCTTTTCTAAGTGCACTAAATTACATTCATTGTAGCACGTAAAGAACAAACTGTTTTAAATCACCAAAATATACTAGCAAACTGTTTAAATTATTCTATCAAAATCGGAAAACTAAAAAGCACTGTTTAACGCATTGAATCAAATCGAAAATCTCAGAGAGAGGAACTCATATTAACCCGGGTATATATAGTGGTTAGCCTGTCTGTCGATTTTGTCCTCAAAACGGCCAGTTTCTAGAATTTCGTATACTATGTTCCCATCTCGACCGCCTGTGCGTCGGTTCTTATTAAATTTGCACTCGCACCAGTTAAATCTCAGAAATTTCGACACGGCTCGCAACGTCTGGGAATAACTAATTAATTTTATACAGAAATGTTATTTTACCTCTCCAGTTTGCCTCTTATTTTCAACCAATCGCAACCCAGTGACGTTGCTCAACTCACGCCTTTTACTATATGTGTCTCTGTCTTGCGCATATTATCTGTCTCTATCTACCCTGTTCCGAGTGGTACAAATCGATATTCTTTAGTATCGGTTATTTTCAATCCACGTGGACTTGTGAAATAACCCACCTTATTAGCATTTCCGTAAATATTAAGCAACGGTTTCTCCAACATTCTCTGTAACCATTTGTTATCTGCAAATTTTACGCAGAACATAAAACATTTAAAAATACGCAGGTGTTCAAACATAATACTTCTACGATCTGAATATTATTGGGTTTTACTAGCTTTTATACATATTATATGTTACTAATGGTTCAATTAACTCCAATTAAAAATAATACCCTTTAATTTTAGTGACTCCTAATCAAATATTAATTATTATCTGTACCTTTTGTTTAATACCGGTTACTTAAAATTGAGTTAATTAATATAAATTTTGCACGTAATTTCCATTTGTTTCTTTACTCGGAATAATTAAATTACACGTAGAGCATTTTAATACTGCTTCCTTTTTTATAGCAAGCGTCTTGTAAATAATTTAACTCCCTTATTTTTAATGAAACGAATGAATTTTTATGCTTCACGGTTTTAATAACGCGTACCTTTTCCCAAAGCTTCTACACGGTGCTTAAAATTATTTGATGTAATTATTTAATTTTCTACCCTGGTCTAAATATGAGTATTTTCCCCCTATTTGAATACAAATAATCCCACTTATTTGAATGCAAATATAAAGCATTTAGACTGCCAAAACTAATTTACAAAAAAAATTGCCTATCTCTCTCTACCCTTATCTATCTATCTTACCTAACTTATATCCAATCCAAAAAAAATATTTACACCTATCCTATATTCCTATCCTATTCCTAACTCTCACCTAATTTTATAAACATCCTATATACAACCTATCTACCTATCCTATTCTTAACTTTTAACTATACTCACTTCCCCCTACCTAATCCTATATACCTATCTTATTCTTATTCTATTCCTAACTTTCCACTAATCTTATAAGAAATATCTACACTTAACCTATCTTATTTTCTTCCTACATTTAATTTTCCTTCTCATCCTATACACCTATTTCTAACTATCTCCCCTATTTATCCCATACCTAGCTATATTTTCTATAACTATACTAAAATTCACCTATCTTTATCCTCTGTTCATCAAGTTATTTAAATCTAACTCTCTTCTTGACCCTCCAAGTCTTTCTTCTCACCATCCTAATACTCTTCATCCCTATTTTTCCTCCTTTTATATCTATACTTATCATCCCTATTATCTCACATACAATAAACTTATCATCCCTATTATCCTGACTCTTAAATACTGCTTCTTCTTCAGTCCCTACACTTGTCTGTTTCTCATTTATTATTGTTTCCCTTTCTGCCGACAAACCAAACGATACTACCTTAGATTTATAAATTTTTCCCTCTACGGAAAATCCTGTGTACCTTCTAGAATTCTTGTGTAATGGAATCAGCCAGAATGAATTCCTTAAATCTAATTTACTAAAAATAAACTTGCCACTTAATCTCGTCAAAAGTGTGTCCATAGATGGTGGACAATGGAATTGCGGTTTGGTCCGTTGATTAATTTTTCGTGCATCTAAACATAAACGAATGCTATCATCCTTTTTCTTAACTACCACCAACGGATTTATGAAATGAGTGTTTGATACCTCTATTATGCCATCTTCCAACATTTTATTTAATTCTGCCTTCACCTGCTCCCGATATGCTGCTGGAATAGGATAAACCTTTGCGTTGAACGGTTCTGAATTATCCACTTCCAATATGTGCTCATAGCCTAACGCTGTGCTTGCTTCTACCCCCGCTAATTCTGCATGTTTTTGTACTAAAGCTTGAACCTCTACTATCCTATCCTCTGGACATCTTATCGTGTTGATCTGTTTACCTTCATCATCTTCTACCTCTACTACATTAATACTCAACCCTGTGTCATCCTCTGTGACTTCATAACTGCCCTTCCATGGCACTACCTTATCCTTAATCCTTACTACCTTCCTTTCCATATCTATCAAAACCCCTAACTGCATCATACAGTCAACACCTAAAATGCTCTGAAACTTCAGTCCAGGTACAATTACAAACTCCTGTTCACAGCTTAAACCTCCTATATCTATCCTAAGCACCACAACACTATTTACTACAGCAAACTTCTTTTTATTTGGAGCTACTAAATGGCTACGCTTTATAGGCATAATTCTATCACAAACCTTATCCCTAATTTTGCTGACGAATTCCTCCGATATTAAACTCGCCTCTGCCCCTGTATCAAGTAATACTTCTACATTATTCTCAAAAATTACTATATTAATAATTGGCAAACATAATTTTTCTACAGTTTCTGGCTCTACTTCCTCCTCAATTTTGAAAAATTCACGTGGATGTTCATATACATTTACACTGAAATCTAGTGGTCTGTCGCGTTCTAAAAATCCTGTCCAGGTCTGTTTTCCCTACTTGGTCCTGATCTAGCCGTCATCTCAGCGTATGTCCTAGGCGTTTACTCGTTCCGTGTCTGTATTAGCAGTCCCCCTCATGTCCGGTGAACTATTCCTTCTGGTAGGTTCCGGTCTCGGTGCAGGTCCCCTTCCTAAACTATTACTTCTAAAGTATGGTCGTCGCTGTTCCCAATTCTGTCGCTGGTATCCGTAACTATTCCCCCTTCTAGCATAGTTGTCCCGTCTATTGTCAAACCTAACTGTGTTGATCTGTCTTTCCCTATTATCCCGAGGTCGTCCACTACTTACGTCGTCGTACCTCTGCAGGTATTCTAAAACATTTCTCTGTCCACTATGTTCTGTAGTGCTACGTGTTGTCTTACTTCTACCTCGAAGTGTCGTGATAAATACTTGATAATTTGTCGGTCCGTCAGTGGTGGGTTCAGTTGCTTTGCTATGCTATACTTGCGTATAGCATTTTGCTCCGTACTTCCTGAAAATTCTCCTTAAATTTCCTGTGATTAAGTCGTCTCGTACCTGGTCTTGTCTGTGGTCACTCCAGTAGTGCTTTAAAAATCTGTCTTCAAAGTCCGTGTAGGTGTCTATGTCCTGTCCTACTAAATTGTACCATGCTTCCGCGTTGTGTTTCATTAAAGCCTTTATCGTATTCAGTTTAGTCTGTTCGTCAAATAAATTTCCCACTAGATTTCTTACACTATTAATAAAAATTTGTGGATTTACCCTGTTATCGCCATAAAATTTCATGTGTTGGTCCAATGATACTCCACCTGTATAAAATCTGGGACCATCCCCCGTTAAATTTGACATGTTGTATTTGATACTACTAACTTCGCGTTCTACCCTGCCTAACTGATCCCTACATGAGTCCGTCACTTCAGTCATTTTTATATTAATCTCTTCTTCACAAAAAATGCGTACTTCGGACCTTAAATGTCCCATTTCCTGTCGAAGACCTGTAATATCACGCTTATTTTTTTCAACCCTATTTTCTACTTCCCCCAGTTTCACGGTAAGACTATCTTTAAATTCTGTAAATTCTTTAGTATTTTGTTCAATTTTCCCGCTTATCTGCTCTAATTTTTGGTTGGACTCCTCCCTCGCTCTATTCGATTCTTCTCTAGCTCTATTAGATTCTTCCCTAGCTCTATTAGCTTCATCGCTTAGCTGTTCTAATTTTCTATTGGATTCATCGTTCATCCTCTCTAGCATTCTCATTATCATCTCGTTTCCTTGATCCCCTGATTCCGTCCTCGACTGATCTCTACTGCCTCCAGCTTCTTCCATTTTCGGATTTTTCTCACACAATGCACTATCGTCACTTCCAATTTCCACTCCTTGACTCCTTAACCACTCCTTTCTCTGCATACGTTCTAATCACTCTCACACACTCTAAAATACTCTTAAATTTATACACAAACAGAAACTCTCTCTCTCAGATCGCCAGTTTCCTGGAATAAAATCACAAAAATTTTATTTGGAACTCGAGCCTCACTTTTGGGTCGCCAAAGAATGCTGTGAAACCTGCAAAAAGCCTCTCCATTAATCTTAAACTAAGGTTTTCAAATCGAGTCCCACAGATTGGGCGTCAAGAATGCTGTGAATCCTACAAAAAGCTATTCATTAACTTAACTGTTCCGTTGACTTTCTTCTGTTAATCGCCTCTTTACTCTTTTCCGCCTCGGCTGCTCACCTAGTTAAAACTTTCATCCTCAATCATAAAAAAAAACAAACACATTCCTATCACAAACACCAACGTTAACTCTATTTACATCAATATTCACAATACATTAAAATTTCAAAATTAAAATTCAGCATAAATTTCAGTATCAGAAAATTTCAAGATTAAATTTATTATCATTTTAAGGTGCATCCAGAATTAAAGTCCTTGTAGATGCCTACTAATTAATATAACAATATATGCAGACCTGAGTCTGAGTACAAAGGAGCATCTCCACCCTTTACGTTAATTAACCAGGTTCGTCTAATTGAGCTGAAAGACATACCCAAATTTTCATCATAATCCAGAACATAAATACTAAATACCCTTTCTACTTAAACAAGAAAATTTCACCTTAAAATTAAAAATTTGTTGTTAGTACAATTTCACTACTGTCCATTTTAAGTAAATCAATTATAAAGTTATTCAACACACACCAAAACATCAAAAATCGAACAACAAAGCATAAGTTACCTGAAGGTTAATGCACTCGTGGCCCCAATGTATATCGTCCTCTGTTAATCACACCAATCCAACTGGGTTATGTTTAGGTCCTCGTATTGCTGGTCGCCTTTAAAATTTTCTACACCACCATTCATCTAAAGTTGTTTCAGTGCTTTTTCGGAACTCATTTGTGTATATCTGAAGCTTGTTTTGTGGATCCAGACACGTTTACGAATCATTTAATTATTAACACCCCCGAAAAATAGCAAAGGAATTCATACTTCTTTCACAAATATACGCCAAAACTGCCTACTTTTGTGTATTTATTTGTCGTTGCAAATTTGACTAATTGGTACAGTGATACTAGACTTTATTACCTTGTATCTTCTTTTCTAAGTGCACTAAATTACATTCATTGTAGCACGTAAAGAACAAACTGTTTTAAATCACCAAAATATACTAGCAAACTGTTTAAATTATTCTATCAAAATCGGAAAACTAAAAGCACTGTTTAACGCATTGAATCAAATCGAAAATCTCAGAGAGAGGAACTCATATTAACCCGGGTATATATAGTGGTTAGCCTGTCTGTCGATTTTGTCCTCAAAACGGCCAGTTTCTAGAATTTCGTATACTATGTTCCCATCTCGACCGCCTGTGCGTCGGTTCTTATTAAATTTGCACTCGCACCAGTTAAATCTCAGAAATTTCGACACGGCTCGCAACGTCTGGGAATAACTAATTAATTTTTATACAGAAATGTTATTTTTACCTCTCCAGTTTGCCTCTTATTTTCAACCAATCGCAACCCAGTGACGTTGCTCAACTCACGCCTTTTACTATATGTGTCTCTGTCTTGCGCATATTATCTGTCTCTATCTACCCTGTTCCGAGTGGTACAAATCGATATTCTTTAGTATCGGTTATTTTCAATCCACGTGGACTTGTGAAATAACCCACCTTATTAGCATTTCCCGTAAATATTAAGCAACGGTTTCTCCAACATTCTCTGTAACCATTTGTTATCTGCAAATTTTACGCAGAACATAAAACATTTAAAAATACGCAGGTGTTCAAACATAATACTTCTACGATCTGAATATTATTGGGTTTTTACTAGCTTTTATACATATTATATGTTACTAATGGTTCAATTAACTCCAATTAAAAATAATACCCTTTAATTTTTAGTGACTCCTAATCAAATATTAATTATTATCTGTACCTTTTGTTTAATACCGATTACTTAAAATTGAGTTAATTAATATAAATTTTGCACGTAATTTCCATTTGTTTCTTTACTCGGAATAATTAAATTACACGTAGAGCATTTTAATACTGCTTCCTTTTTTATTGCAAGCGTCTTGTAAATAATTTAACTCCCTTATTTTTAATGAAACAAATGAATTTTTATGCTTCACGGTTTTAATAACGCATACCTTTTCCCAAAGCTTCTACACGGTGCTTAAAATTATTTGATGTGATTATTTAATTTTCTACCCTGGTCTAAATATGAGTAATATATATATATATATATATATATATATATATATATAAAAGACAAGTTATTTGCAGTCCGCAATAAGAAATTGTGTAGAACAATATATAAAATAAGATGTATCTGTAAACAAACTCTATTAAAATAATAGAGCCTATTGATGAATACAAATCGGGCTAGTAGTTATATAGCCATTAATAAAACATTAGCTTTATTACTTCACATGGGAGGAAACATCCACTGACCGACGGTTTCGGCTTTATTAAGCCTCATCAGAGCGAAATAGTCTCCAGATACATCTTATTTTATATATATATATATATATATATATATATATATTGTTCTACACAATTTCTTATTGCGGACTGCAAATAACTTGTCTTTTATTATTTGAATTGCCTTTGGTGCATGAACCCGGGTGTCGCCACGAGAATGTTTGTTACGTTTGCAAATAAATTTTGCTGTAACATTCCGCAAATCTCAAATGGCCAGACGTACATGTATAGCCATCTATAGAATTTACTATGTAGTTTCGATTTAATTCTGTACTTCCACTCTTAGTAGTGTTGGTGTTTTATCACCTGATGGCGCTTTTATTTACTTTTGCCATAGTACAGAGATTGTTTCGAAATTATATCAGTATAATAGCTTCGATTACTTCATAGGGTTCTTGGAGACTATTTCGCTCTGATAAGGCTATATAAAGCCGAAACCGTCGGTCAATGGATGTTTCCTCCCTTGTGAAGTAATAAAGCTAATGTTTTATTAATGGCTATATAACTACTAACCTGATTTGTATTGGTCAATAGGCTCTATTATTTTCATAGAGTTTGTTTACAGATACATCTTATTTTATATATATATATATATATATATATATATATATATATCTAACCTATCTGGATGCGACAATTTCTATGGATGAACCACGTCACAATACGTATCAATAGCTGGTTTCTAGTTAATGAGGGACGATAAGATTATTCGCTTTAAAAAAAATATCTAATATACAAGTAACATATAAGAAATGTTTTATCCTAGAGGTTGATCTAGGATACTCTAAAATTCTACAAGACGATCACAACGATTTACCTTTCTGCCCCGAAACAATGGTTCTACCATGTCCTCTTTCGACAACAGTTATAGTGCTTGCTGCTCTCTTGGATAAGAAAAACTACATCATCCACCATTGTAACCTCCAGCATTGCCTGCGGTATGATCTTCGGCTTTAAACTCTCAACCGAGTTTTACAATTCGAACAGTCTTCATAGCCAAAACCGTACGTCGATCTTACGACCAGTCTTAGAACTCTGGCTGGGAACGCTTTTAAAAAATATATAGATACTGATCCTTTCGTTTAGAGTATAGAAACCCCGGACCTGCATCATAATATTAGTGTAAACATAGAACACATTGATACCTTTAGATGTGATTTTCCAATGCTCCACCCAAAGGTACTACATTGGCCAGGAAGCGAGTTTTTTTTACCTAAAAAATTTAGAATTTTGCCGAACCCTTGCTGTTCTAAGCAAGGTAGGGATTTTACCTCTCATCCGAACGAGGGTGTATTTTTGTGGAAAATGCTCGCCTAACATTTTTCAAGTGGACCGTGTCGGGATTCGAACCCGGGACCTTGGGCGTGGTAGTCACACACATGCCATTACGCCACGGAGCCTCCCAACACATTGATACTAGCGGATATGCTCCAAATAATCGTTAAAATATGTTATTAGTTAATAAGAAAGCGGTAGGTAAATTTAAGGGTGAGTTTTAAAAGACTTCGGTTTTAAAATTTGTAGGCACTAGCACTAAGTCCTATTCCATTATTGGCAAAACGACCTTGTAAAAAAGATTAAAGGAGTTAATAGAAGTGTAGTAGCATTATAACTTACTTTTTCCTAATGTGATGAAAAGAATAGTTACACGACAAAGTATGAGACACAATTCGGCGCAGCTGACATCGACCTTTGGAGGCTTCGGAGGTTGCATCTCAGAGAGGTATGTAAAAATCTATATGTAAAAGACAATGGAAAAGAAGCAAAAATAAAGTTCAAGTACCTTGGCTATATTCACAATTCACTTTAAATTTGGAATAACAATCGAGTAAAAATATAAAATTATGTTTTATCACTATTTTACATCCAAACAACTTTTGAGAAATTTTAGAAATAAATAGATTAATTTATCTAATTGCTCACATGGGTGACACATTTCAGTTATTTTTATATAGGAAAATCAGATATATCTTTATATGCACTATTGCGTAAGAAAATAGATGCTGCATTTAATAAAAATTTTATGAAAAAGTTCCTGTAATAACCTTAAATTTCATAAAACTTAAGGGGTGCACTTTATATGCCTGAATGTACTACTTAAAAGTAATCATACATTTTATCAAATTCATAACAGCGAAAATAGCTGGAAATTACATGCACCTTTAATATTGTAAAGTTATAGAAAAGGAAATAAATTAAAACTATTTCTTTTTATTATTTTTCTTGAAGATAATTTAATGGTAAGAAACATACCTATGTTTGTAAAATATTGTTGAAATGAAAAGATTACCATGACTTAATTTTGTATAATCGTAGGAAGTAAAATCTTCTAGTTTTCGATCCATAAGAAAAGCAGGCGGTCCAGTTCACTATTTGCTCAGGAACAAAATCAATCACTGTCCAATGTAATATAAAGTGGACAGTTGCAGAGAAATTTCCAGAGTAACAAACTATAATGTACAAAACATCCATTTGCGTTACGAAAAATAACAAGTAGGCACCAGGTATATTAGTTCCATACAGATTTGATATAAAATTTCCACATGTTGAACAATTTTGATGAATAGAATTTTGAAAATCAAATTTATTAATGTAGCGTAGGTATTATAAATAGCGTCTATAAAATTTCTTCAAACTTCTACTTAATTTGTTCCGGCGTTAGCGTAACCTATTCAGAGGTCACTAAAATATTATTTGAATATAAGCAAAATGAATTTGCCATAAGGTAATAAAATAGGAATAAAAGAAATCTGTTTCAATCCTTACCATCATTATGGAAATTGATGGGAATATTATTCTGAAGATTAACAGATCTGCTTGACAACAATTCTACAAAATTATTTCTATTTAACTTGTAATTGAACAGAAATTGTAATACATACCATTCGAGCAACAGACATCTTCAAGAAACAGGAAACAAATGGTCTGATTAGTTCAAAACCAAATTCGAAAGAGAATCTGTTATGCGCAGATAAGCAAAGATACAACGGCCGGTAATAAAGGAAAAAAACTAATGCTAAAGTTAATCTTTCACCACGTGTAAATTTAAAACTACAGCACTTTGTCAATAGAAAATAATTATCAAATGAAATAGGAACTACAATTTATTAAGTTTTATATGTGATGAACATTCAAATAACTTTTTATGCAATAAAATTATATTTATACTAAGAAAATAAATTCTAACGTGAATTGAAAAGTACTCTATAAATTTGCGTTAATGCAAAACACAACATAAAAATAACTCGTACTATAAACTATAAAATCATCTTCTTTGAAAATCACAGTTTGTAAAAATAAACTGCATAAAGATAAGTTAAAGAGAATCTTTCTTTAGATATGTAAAGAAAAAAAAGGGGAAGGCATAGAGTAGGAATTTAAAAGCTGGAACATGACCATTAGGAAAACTGGCATGTTACAGTAGGTATTGGTGTCGATTCCTTTAAGGAAGTGGCGGTCGGCTATGGCGGTGTTCTCATGCATACGATGGTATGTACAAGAAATTTAAAGCACCAGCTGTACACATGTCATTAAAAAATTAGCTAATCAGGTGAAGAAAATAAGAGGTACATCATACCCGGAAGCAGATAAACTTATGAATTGGGACATAATACTATAAATTTCACATAGTGGTAGATATTGAGTGTATTAGTTTAAGTTAGTATACAGCATATCTTTTTTTAAATTTATTTTCCCAGAATTTATCATTCTAAATATAATGAAATAGATTTTGTATGTTTGTATATTTAAATTTTTACTCATTTACTTAGTTGTACAAAATCTGAAAGTATGTTTCTTTTAAAAGTAAAGGTTCCTACGTCTGTACAGGACTAAACACAACTAAGACAAAACTAGCTTTACGGATTTTTGGTGGGCGGGGCAGTCATCCTAAAACGAAAAACCCACGAAAAAAGCATTCTATGTAAAACATCTTTAAAAAAACCGAAACATGACTAAACTTATTTTTATCGATGAAAAGTTGTACTGGGTGATGCAAAATTGAAAATATTAGAAATACAGTAAATAAGTCGAAAAAAAATTTCTTTTAAGGTAGTGTTCAAAATGGCGCCAGTAACGTCAACAAACATGTCGTCAGCGGGCGTGGTCATGTAACGTAACTAAAATGACGCATGTAAAAGTGGTACCGGGTGAAGCAAAATTGAAAATATTGAAAATATACAGGGTAACTCGAAATAAAAATTATTTTAAAGATGGGGCTCAAAAAGATACCGGTGACGTCACAAACGTGGTGGGTGTGGTCATGTGACGTTACTAAAGTAACGCTTGTGTAAAAAAGAAAAAAAACCGTCGTCATCCTTTACTCTAAAAAATAATCGAAGTGTTTGATATAATAATTTAACAGACATATTCACTTGTGTTGTTTAAGTACTCCTTTTATTATTATGTGTCCTCTGTAGCGTAACGTTTAACGCATGAGTCTAGCACTCAGGGAGTCTCTGTTCACTTAGAACTGCCAGCCACCTTTTTTTCCTCCTGAAATCGTGTTTACAGATAGAGCTTACAGATAGAGTTGTACCATTATACCCAAGACGTCAGATTTTTCTACTGATTTTTCTCAATACATGGACGACATACACTGACAACATGCCCGGCGTTTATGCATTTTTTTTGTTTTTCGCAAAACATGGCCGACGTACCCTGGCCCTATTGGCTACCCGGTGGGGTACGATCTATTAGGTTAAGCCTAAAGGTAATGTGGTGGTAAAGGGTAGTGAGAGTTTAACACAGCGCGCTTATATGGGAAGGCGGAACCTATTTATATGGGCTTTTACAAGAAAAGAAAGCGGTTGGAGGAGGTAATTACGTCAGAAGCCCGACTCTTTGCGAAGATCACGTATATTTACATCATAGACGATGTCTGGTTTTCTGCTGCATGCCGTTGTTTACTTTGTTCTTCATGTATAGTCACTGAAAGGGGGTAGGAGTTTTTACTCGTAGGAGCTGATTCAAAACATCTTAGGGAGGAAAAAGAAAATATATTCCGTTTTCAGATTGCAAGGAACCATTCTTTAATTTTATATGAGAATGCATCAAAACTGTTAAAATGCTTTATCAATCTCAATATATGTGTCCATTAATTAACTCATTTAGTTGGAAAGGGATTTGAAAACGCTTCAAGAATATTACACCACAATACGGTGCAAAATTTAATAAATAAACTACGAAGTACTCCTTCTGTTACAATGGTTTCAGTAACTTGGCGTAATGTCTTGTTTGAGAATGTGAAACATTTTCACGTTTATAAGAAAAAACGTTTTTGTACACAATGGAAGTTAATTAAGATTTAAAGCCTAAAGATATATAAAAGAAGGGTTTAATGTGGGAGTTTTAATAATTTTATACACAAAAGTGAAACGACTTGCTTAACGAAATTACTTTACTAATGAATATTGAAGTACATCAATACGTGTAATTCTCATTCATTGAACACTCTACGCTTTTTACAGTATTCACCAAAAACCACTTCGTCTTCATTTTGGTTCCATTAGGTAAATATTTTTCTTTAAAACTGAAGTCATTTTATAACGATACTGTATAAACTGATATCTCATTATGAAATTACTTATATCTAACTTTAATTCCAAACAAATCAACCCACCATTTTATTAAATTCTTGGATACTTTTTGTTTGTGCAAATTTCTAAATTAGTGCATTAAGTGTCAAAAATTTGTAAATCAATTAATGCTTTAGGTATAGGCAATAGACGAATTCTTATTTTGCTATTTCATAAAAAGGTTATAACATATTTGTTCGATCTGCTTTTCATTTTTCTGTGCGTGGTTGGCAGAAGGAAGCACCTTTGCCCAAACTAAATTGTATTAGTGATAAATTAAAAAATAATGGAATTTTCAACGTTTAGCTTGTTACTAGAATCTCGATAATGTAACTAATAGCCGAACCTTTTCACGAGAAAACCTTGTTGGCGTGTTTTGACAATATTTCGCAATCTGCGTTTTAATCAGCTTTATTTCTTGCGTCGGTGGTTAATTAACGTTAAATTATATCATGACGGGTGTTGCTTTAAGAGAATTTTCCACTTTAGATATACATTAACGCTAATGAAGTCGGTGGATTTTTTAATGAAGCTATTTCCGTTATCTAAGCGAAATCGCCTGAAAAAACACAAAATTAATTTTCTCCAACCATTACTTTTCTAAAATTGAGTAGCTTATTATAAAAGGTCAAAGTGCCCGTATAGCATATATAGTAAGATTTTGAGCATTGAAACTGACAGAAATATTTTTGTAATAGAAAAGGTACTCTATCGTAAGTTTAACAAATGCTCTTTGATATAAAACGAGTTACAAGTAAATTTTTGAATGCTGTGATTCAGTCATGCCAACACCCAGATATATTTTTGTCGGGGTTGCCTCATTAGGAAACATTATTAGGAACCATTAACTGAAGTATTTGTATAAAATGACACGATTTTTTCACAATTGTTTATTTATTGTTTCAGAGCTTTCCTTCATTGCAATTAGTCCTAAACTCCTCTAGATTTTGTAATACATCAATACCACCAGGACAAAGTACAAACCTCAAAGTTTTTTAATTGATTACTAATTTTTTTTAACAAATAACTATTGAGCATCATTCCTTGGTTATTGATATTGATATATATTGATATATTAGCACGAACTCGTCTGATTTACTTAGGTTCAAGCCAGTCCTTTTCGACTTAGAAAACACTCGTTTTCTAATTGTTGGGTTGTTTAATCATAAAATTATATGCACCGCTAACTAATAACGGCGCAAGTATTTTGAGGTAATATATTGTTTCGTAAGATAACCACCTACCAATTTTTTAAAAATTTTTGAAGATATAATATTGTTAAAACATGTAAATCTACAAAATTATAAGTAAGATATAATAAAAAAGCCTTACTAGGCACTCACAACACTTACGTTTTCTCAGCACGAAGACACGCGTATCTACTAACTAAACAAAATGACTAAATGAAGGATCATGTGCACATACCCGTTTTTATAATTAAGTAATATGCCACTGTGTACATTAGATTTAGATAAGTAGTGCAATAAATTCGAATATCTTAATGAGGTATTTATCAAATTGTGTACTCTTATTACAGCCTCTTAAATATAATGGATGTCAACTATAGTAATGTAATACTTTCAGCAGGTTGTGTTATCCAATTAATAGAAAAATGTCACTTCTCTAGAAAAATGCTATAAAATAGGTTTCTACAAGTAATGGTATCTAAAACGTGTGTATTGGAGTAAAAACCCACACCGTTGATTATCAACAATGCTCTTGTTTACACATATCATTACGATCTTGAAACTTATTCCACCTCACTCCACTGAGCGTTAGTGAAACTCTCTTAAAAGATGTTCATTTTTTCTTGCAAAATTCGTGCAGAAAATGTTGTTTTATCCGTATTGACACAATTGATTTTTGAAGACTTCCGCACTAGCTCTGAACTCTATGTTCAGCGGTTTAGAGAGACTATCAGGGGAGTCATTAATTAAATACGGATGGGTAGGGCGCCACTGTACTTAGATAGTGTGTAAAAAAACAAGAAATATCGCTAAGAAAAATACAGGAACCTCAACGAGTATATTCTGTTGTAAAGAAATACAACATTTTGTATTTTTAGATGGTACTACTTTTATCCTGAAATAAAATAAAATACATAAAATAATATTAGAGACAGCAATTTGCGCCTCAAAATAAAATCAATAAATCAGACATGTTTTGTACATCTATGATTTCTTTCTTTTGTGTAATAGTGCATGGACACTCTACTTATTAAATTTATGCACATGTGGTTTATATGTAATTCACAGAATCCAGTAATACTCATAGACAAAATAAATACTTTTACTTAAGTGCTTCCATGAACGTAATTAACTTTGTTTAAATTTATAAAGAAATTAAGACTGTTAGGTAAGTACCCATGTATTAACTGAAAATTATTTCTAAATTATTTTGACAAATAATTATTATTAGTTTCTGAATATTCAATTAATTTTTATATTTATTATTACTTTTGGACAATTTAAATAAAAAAAAGAGAAGTCTCTAAAGCAATTAGGCACTATAAATGTCATTAACATGATTAAAAGATTTTTTATGTCAACTTTTTAGTACTGACAAAATGACTCACATACAATAAAATTAAGTTGGTAATAAGATCTTTCAAATGAGTAAAGTTAAACTTCGTAAATAGTAATCGTGTATAAACAAGTGCGTGATTGTATTATTCGTAATTCAAATTCATAAAACTTTTGTTACATAGACAATTTTATAAAACATAAATTTTAATAAGAAGCAACGTTTGAAAGTTTAAATGTATAATTAAATATTATCACAAAGATGTTAAGTTTCATGGGTTCAAACTACCAAGGTTAGATTTATACATGACGCTAAACGTCAAACAGATGATTGCTGCACTAATGGATATCACTTACCACCTTTACCTCAGGCTTGGCGTCTTGCACCATTTAACAAACAAGTTCAAACCACACGTGGACTTTCAGCATTTGACATACACATAAAAAAAACAGTTACCTCATCGTTATAACAAAACCTCTTAAACTTGAACCACATTGTAAGTTTCCAATGCGTAATCGCTTTATACGCAATTACATTAACTTCCTACAACCATTGGTCAGCTCTAACTATTGCTTCTCAATTATAACAAAATTTCCATGTTGAAATTTAAGGAACGCATATATCTTAGACGCAGTAAAAATTTAACAGCCTAATTCGACCATTTTTGCTTCAGTTATTAAACGTTATTTCTTCCGTGTTTTAGTGTTAATTTAATTTATTTTTGTACATCAGTTTTTTTGTACGTTAGTTATAGTGTTGCGCTAAGGAAAACCAAGTACAATTATTTTAAATTATTTAAATTAGAAAATACTAACAATGATAAGTTTTAAACAATCGGATCGATGCATTTATCGAAACTAAATTGTGACTCGCAAGTCAGCTTTAGATATGAACTTTACCATATTGACGTTGTAAGGATCAAAAGCCGACTAGTCGACTTGTCGACGACAGCCTTAGCAAGCAGATGCGCCCAAATACGCTATCGATATCACCTTGGAGATACGTTGTAAAAATTTTACAATATAGACTGGACATTTATAACTATGCGCTTTATTTACGATATGATTAAAATTAAAGAAGGACAATAATTGGGGTGTTTTGAAATTATGATACTTTGCTTTTTAATTTTGTATTAATTGTAGAAGTATGATTTATATTAAATTATGAAAGTAAATTTAAAAATTTTATAACGTAACACATAATTTTTATGCGTTAATTTAGCAGAGGAAAACGAACTGTTACAAACTATAATAAATATGAAGAAGATGATAATAGAACAGTTGCCTTATTAAAAGAATGTACTCGTTGCTAAAATATTTTGAAATTATGCTACAATTAGAAATGGATCCTTACACACATGCTGTAGGAAATTAAATGAAAAACTAGAATTTTTGCCTTAATTCCAAAGTGATATAAAGTGCATCTATATTTGTGATTAAATTTAAACTTTTGAAACAAGCAAGTTGAATGATTATAGATTGATACCTAGTTTTAAATGACCAATTATTTCTTTTCGATTTTGTCTGTCTGCTGCAACTAACCTTGACTTGCGTCAGATTCTAGTTGACTGATACAATTCCTCTCGTGCCGATTTGACCAATTCGAAAATATACTTTTCGGACCTTGATCTTTTAAAACTTTTTAATATATTGTATGTATCGCTGCACTAGCCCTTTTGTAACATTGAATTAACTCATAACTTATTACATGTTTCAATAACATTTTAAATTAAATCAAATGTATCAAACATTATACTAATTTGTTCGTGGCCGTTTACTTTTCATGCTTTATTTATTTAAAAACCAGTGTATCGTACTACTTTTCACTGTACTACATTAAACTAAGTTTACTTTTCACTATTTTAACTTTTATTCGGAAGAGGGAAAGGACCATACAATTTTCACCTTGATCAAAGAAGAACCTCTCGTTGACTTGTTGCTTTATTTATAAACCACACCATTTCTTCAAAGCTTTATTAATAAAAAATACTGTATCCTTAATTCGTTAGCCTACGTAGGCAAAGTGGATGTAGCATAGAAAATTATTTGATTGCGGTGTCTCTAAATATGTAAGTTTTATTACATTTCCAAAGCCACGTATCTCGGAATACACTCGCCGTATAATCCAATATACCTTTAAGTATAACAACGTGTAATTTACAAAATTACTGTTATACTAAGTAAAGAAAATAAAATAGAACCGAATTTTAGGTTTTATTTAATTTTCTATCAAATAGAATATTCATAATGTCCAGAACCTCGGAAACTGTGAGGGTTGTTTATTATACATGGATCATATCCCATTTGATAGAACTTAGTACGTAAATTAAGGAAAAAACCTACTAATTCGACACACAATGATCATTTTCAGTCTTATTATTCTTTCACTAGAACTTTTTTGAAAAACATCTTAAAATTATAGTTACGAATGCCGATACAGGTTCAACGACTGTTGTTATGAATAAATCTGATTACATTAACAAATCTAATGAATTACTCAATGATAATAACATATACCAAAAATTACCATGAGATTCTACATTTACTGTTCAAAAGAAGGTCAATGACCATATAAGGTCTTTACATAATAGGGGTATTATTAGTGATATAGAAAAGAAGATGTTATTAAGTACTAATTCCGTTCCAGGTAGATACTACGGACTCGCAAAAATTCATAAAGCTTCGCTTCCTTTACGTCCCATCATTTCATCAACTAACACCCCAACATAAAAATTTTCAAAATTTTTAGCACAGATATGTTTAATGCTTTTCTATTACAATATGGTTTTAATGTCTAAGATACTTTTTCCTTTGTTAGTACTTTTTGCAATTTTCAGTTACCACATAATTACATTTTAATTTCTTTAATGTCACAGCACTTTTTACTAACATATCCAAAGATCTCGTAATACAAGTTATCACTGAGAAGAAGAGCGTGATACAAACCGCATTGTAAGTTCTGTCTTGATTTATTCATAGTATCTATAAATTTAATCTTTAATAGCACTAACTTCACTTTTCAAAATCAAGTTTATAATCAAATATTTGGTACGCCGATGGGTTCACCTTTATTACCGGTACTAGCTCAGATTACGATGGATTTTTTATTAGAACACAGTACACAATTAGTCCTGTTCAAAATTCCATTCATCGCCAAATATGTTGACGATATCATATGTGCTATTCCCATTGATAAGAATGCTGATACCCTAATAATTTTTAATAGTTATGACGTTGATCTACAGTTCACATATGAAGTTGAAGTTGACGGTAGCTTACCATTTTTAGATACTCTTGTTATACGCAATCCAGACAATCTCCTTATTTTTGATTGGTATATCAAAAACCTGCTCATTCAGGAAGGTATATCAATTATCATTCACAGCACACCTTTCAACATAAAGTAAATATGATTTTGGCTTAAAAAACTAGGATCAGTAAAATTTGTGAACCATAATTTTTAAAAAAAAATCTCCGTCTCCTTCGAGGAATTCTAATTAACAACGCTTATCCCACCATTTTGATTACAAAACTTCTATCTAATACCACCTCCATTAAAACAGTCCCAAAAACAACAAAAAATAAAATCTATAAATCACTTCCGTTTATTAAGAATGTAACACCCGCACTCGAAAAATTCTTACTTAACCTCTCTTGTACAATATCTTTTCGTTATAATAATTTGCTTAATTCTTTGTTTTCTAAACTTTAAGACCCAACTAATAAAGTGTCACTGAGTAATGTAGTATACCAAATTACTTCTAGTTGCAATGTCACTTATGTGGGCCACACTAGTCAATGGCTTAAAAATCGCATGAGCCAATACAAAAGTGATGCCAAGTTTCAAAAGAGTACCTGCATTTTAGCAGAGCATGTAAATAAAACGAATCATATACCGAATTACACTGACGCGAAAATCCTAGAAATAGAATCTAAAAACAAAAATCGCTTATTTCTGGAAGCGTTACATATTCAACAACAAACTAATGGCCTTAATGGAAAATCAATAATTCAGCATCTAAGTGCAGTTTATTTTCTTCTATATTCTTTAAATAATAATAATTTCTAACAATTTTTTCTTTTTCTACACACCTGTTCAATTCCTTTCACACTATACATGAATTATTAATATTCCTAAAATTTTTGAATTTTTCCAGTTGCTTGCTTTTGCTTTTTAGATATTTTAACTACAACATAAAACATATGTAATAGATTAATTTTTAGTAGATCAATTCATTGTACTCTTCTTATTGGTTAGTTATATTTTAATTTTGTGGTTTTTCAAATTAAATCATTCGTGTCTATTCTTATTTAATACTACTTGATGTTTTTATCCATCACACTGACATTTTAATATTCTATTCAATGTTTGTTATAAACTATTTTTATTAATCACATTGAACGCAAGTACTTTATAGCAATGCTAGTTTTCCTGTTTTGCGTTAATTTCAACTTTTAGCTCATGATTAAGGATTCATATTATCCGAAACGTTGGTGTTCAATAAATGATTATTCAATAATTAATTTTTTATCGGACGGCTTTATCTCAGAACGATTTTCCATCTGCATTACTTCAATAATTATCACGTCCGTAAATTTGATTTTTATATATAAATATGTATATATCTATGTATATATATATATATATATATATATATATATATATATATAGTTTAGGTGGATTTCGACTATAAAGATTTGATATTGTATAGTAAATATCGGGTAATAGTCAATTTGGGCGATTAGTAAACTTTTTTAATCAATTCAAGCTTTCGAAAAATTTATTTTCTTCATCAAGAAAACTATAATAAAAGGATTACAAAATTTCTTGGTACATAAATTGCTTACTTACGATTATACAGTCTATTTAATGAATAAGTGGAACATAACAGATATTAGAACACGCTGCCGAAATTGATGAAAACATTCCAAACACAATAACTAGCTTATATAATAATTAAAAAATTCAGTGGTAAAATGATTAAATATTAGTAACAAAGTAATATAAAAGTTATTAATTTAAAACTATCTTAGAAAATGTCAAAATATAAAATACTTTTGACATATAAATTATGTCATAAGCAAACATAGATAAAAATAATAATTAAATATAACGAGTCAAACTTGAAGTTAAAAAAAAATTAAGAGTAAAAGAAATAAGGCAAATAACTAGTTACTAAGATATACGATCCTTGTTATTTTTTATTTTTTGCAACAGAAATAAGATGCGAGTAGATACTATTAAGATTTTGGGTGTCAGTTTTTTTGTTGAGAGGGATGGTCTTGTAGCGCAATCGCTACCATTTCTAGAAAAATGCGTTTTCTGTAATAACTTTCCTTGAACATGATTTCAGCGTTTGTATAATTGATTGTATGTCCAGTCTCAAGAGCATGTGACACCAATGCGCAGGTTTTTGTGTATCTGTTAAAGTCACTTTTGTGGGAAGTGATTCTGGATGAAAGCCACCTAGAGGTGTGACCTATATATTGGCCTTGACAATTCTTACACGGTATGCGGTAAACAACTCCTGACTGTTGTAGTTGGGGGGTATGATCTTTTAATTTGCTAAAAAGCGTCTTTCTTAATATCAAGATAGGTTTTTTGGTGAGAGATATCCCTTTGATATCTTTAAGAATATGACAGAATTTAGATGTGAGGTTGTCTATGTATGGGAGAGGAATGAAAATTTTTGGAGTCGAATTTTGACGAAGAAGGTCTCTTAGAATAAGCAGGTTTTTGTATTTCAGGGTGCGATGAGAAATTAGTTCTATTCTTCTTTTTAAGCTTAAAACGAGATTTATTTTTATATTAATTGGATGAAAAGAATTATAGTTGAGATACCTACCTGAAGAGTTAGGTTTTTTGTATCAATCAGTAGTAAGATTATTATTATTATGGATGATGAGCATATCTAGAAAAGGAATAGTGCCGTTAATTTCTTTTTCAATAGTAAATTGAATAGTATGGTTATAACTATTGGAAATCAGAAGTACTTGATTTATACTGCCTGAAAAAACACAACAAATCAGGTCATCAACGTATTTTTTAAAAAGGGGGGGTTAAACGAAAGTTGTGGAATACAAAAATCCAAAAGGTCATCCATTATATATTGAGCAACAATTGGAGATACACTAGCTCCCATAAGAGTACCAAGTATTTGTTTGTAGAAATTGTTATTAAATACGAAATAAGTAGTGTCAAAAAGAAAATCAATAAGTTTCAAGAAATGTTGTTGGTTTATGTTACAATTAGGTTGTATATTATGCCAATGAGTAATGATGCTTTGTTTAACCAATTCTATAGGTATATTGCTAAAGAGAGACACTAAATCTTATGACACCAACAATCGATATTATGTTCAGGATTCTTTTTATTTTACTACTTTCATCAATGATTTTCAAATTCCCACAGATTATGTCATTATCAGTCTTGATGTAGTGTCTCTCTTTAGCAATATACCAAGATAGTTAGAGAAGAGAAAATTTGGCTAGCTGAAGGTCAAGTCCGCGGAAGCACGAGCAAAGAGGTAAAAAAATAAGGTTAGTTTACAAGAAAGTGGACGCCATCTATCTAGGAAAGAAAGTTAAGAAATAAGGTTCTAACAAAGGAAGATTTGAAAGAAATTAGATTTTACCAACGACGTAACATGCCATTTTGCATATAGCAACGTTTATTTTACAGCTTAGTAAATTCTTATGATTTACCGCATTTTATTATTTTTTGCCAGAATATATTCTAAACTACATTTTTAACTTAGTTTCAAAATAAACAAATTCTAGTTTTACCATTCCGGTTGTGTCTTATTTTGCAAAGGAACAAGTTTTATTTCTGTTTGGTATACTTTAATCACAGACACCATTTTATAAAGTTTCCACTTAAGTGAAACTTCCTCTTATTCCGTTTGCTGTTATATTATTTATAATGTTGCGGGCTACTATAACGCGTTTCACTAATTTAAAACAAGTAGTAACAAAAGTTTTTATTACTCACTATCCACAAGTCTAATTAACAGTATATGCCTTATTTATAGATGTTTTCAGTCCAATTAACAATGAAGCACTATCACACTAATGAATTTACAAGCACTAATATCTTCTTAAACTAGTTCCTTAACTATAAGTCTTCTTAGCAACACTAAACACTACTATAATTTATTTATTACACTTTTGTCTATTTATGTATTCTACAAGCTGGCGGTACAATATGCATGTTCACATAACAAAAATTTATATTTACTTTTGGACTTTCAAAAGCGTAACTAATTAACTTTACACGATATAATTTATATTCGACATTTAGATATAGTCCAACTCTGTACTTCATCAGCCGTCTTATTTATACCCTGAATTAAATAGGTGATTCATACTCTGGTATGTGTTCGAACATTCTCGATTCCTGGAGAATGTACTTGGGTTATGAAGCTTGTGTATTTGACGGGTTGCCTAATAGTAGTTCGTAACAATAATATAACCTAGATGGTTTTGAAGTGATAATAACTCGAGGTTGAATGATCTCTTTTTTCAATTAAACTTGTTGTTTTTGGACGTGAATAGTTCAGCATGAGGTGGAAAGAGAAACATAATAAAAGAGCTCTGCTTTATTCTCTGCTAGGTAAACTCGTTACATAATTCTTTTTTCTCTTAAATTGGATCTGGTGTTCTAGCTCGCTTAAAAATGAGTAGGAAGTTTTGTGTTGTTATTGCCTGACTTAAAAAATTTATGTCTGTTGTTTTAATTACTCAATAAAACAGCATATCTGGTTGACTAGACGGTTTTTGTTGTAGTTTGACATGTTTTGTGTTTAATAGACGCAGTTCAAACAAAATTAAAAGGAAACTCTACCGTAACCTGTGTAATTCCGTTGTTGCTTTAGAGCCAGGTATACTACTTTGGAATTTTTCTTAAGCCAAACATGCTCTTCGTATAAAGTATATATGGCAAAGATGCGGCAAGAAGAGCCGTTTGACTCTAATAACACTTATGCAAATATTTCTTTTAAACGACTATGCGTAGTTTAGTACATAAACTTGTCAATATATAATCAATAAGTTTCATAAAATTTGTGGTTAAGGTAATTAATTGTAACGTTCCAATTTTTTGATAACTACTCATGCCTATTTTTCTTATACAAAATATTATTAAAATTGTAATATCCTGTGCGATCTTCATATTTTAGTAAGCAAGCACGCTTTAATATTTTAAATAATATTTTTGCCTCGTTTTAAAAGTTAAGTTCAAGTTTGTCGTTACCTTCGTTTGTTATGCATGTAGACAGGCGTTCAAATAACTTACTTATGTTCCCACCTAAAAGAGAAACCACTCGTCTTTATATGTTGCTAGCTAAGAACAATATCCGTATCGCTATTTTTCAAATTGAATAGCGAGACAGATCCTACCTTATAAAATTTCTTTTGTAGAATTCAGACCAATAGTTTTTAAATTTTCTTTTATTAAAAAATATTTATTTATTTTTAAACTTTAGCGCAACCAATTATACTTGATAAAACTTAATAAGGTCAATACAATCGAATAAAACTAAATACGTTTATTAAAACCGTCTAGGATTATTAAAACTGAAATAGTGTTACAACTGAGTGATTATTACAACTAGAAAGCGAAGAGATATAAAATATACGTATACAATCAAAATTTTAAGTATCCAAAAATTTTGATCGAAGTGAGTGGAAGGCTGATTTTGTTGGATTTGCTGTCCGTCCATAATTTTGTGTTAAGTTCCTGTCGAGGTTAATCTTCCAAATTCAGGTTTGGTATTTGTCTTAAAAAAAATGTTTTCGCATGTCATCTTATCGTTAAGTTAAACAGCTTGTTCATGCATTTGTTTTATTTTAACGACGCATTATTTTGAACGTTCGGTGTTTTGCTATAGAGGTCATTGTCTACGAAATTAAGTAATTTAGTTGACGCGTTAATGAAATATTATATTAAATCTTTATAACTTAAATTTATGATGTGCTCTTAAATGTAATTTGATATTTTCAAACTGAAATGAAATAATGAAATATATTGTGTTTTGTATTAAAATTTAGAACATCTATGATGCTTGAGTTCATTCACGTAATGCAGTTATATCTTTCACATATAAAAAGAACTTAATGAGCAATTTTTGACAACTTATGTTCGTGGTGAACGGTACTATAGATATTGAACTTCATATAATTTTATTATTTCTCTCATTAAAATTTTAATTGCAAGTTGGTTTTGTAAACCAGCATCTCAGGCCTGAATATTGGTAACAAATATATATTTCAAACATTTAAATTTACATTTTTGATAAAAATTTTAAAAATTATTCTGAGAATTGGAACTAAAATTCAGTCCTCAACTTATAAAACAGGACTAATAATATCTTGTAAATAGTTGTTATAATGTAACTTAAAATGCTTAACTATTAATATAATTATTCATTTAACTGTATTCATTGCTTTTACTACTAATATATAAAAACAAGGTCAATTATAAAAAATGTAGCTAAGTTATTCAAAACTCGTGTTTTGAGGTTATAGGCTATTGCTGATATTGAATAGCAAGCCTACAAATTTTTGGATCAAACTCCACATGATGAAAGTTAGCTAATCTTGTAATATCTTTGGGTTCTGTTTTGAGACGCAAACTGCTGTCTTATATTTGTAATTAATGTTTTCCTTCGGGTTCAGGTTTTGCATAATTTTTAACATCAAGCGTTCGAGCTTTTTAACATGTGTTTACGTCGAGGTTTCTGCACTTTTCTTGACGATGCTTTTTAGCTTGTATACATTTTCAAAGGTGTAGTGGCGCCTGGAATATCCGTTATTTCATACTCCTCCCGTGTCTCATTAAACTCCGCAAAAGCAAAGTTCCAAGTTCGACTGAAGCCTCTGAAAGGTGCCTTAACTCGGATAAATTTTCATCTGCTGCTAACCTTTAAGGACAACATACTGCCAGAGTAATTTTACTTATATGTTACAGACTACGTTTTATTTAAAGTTGAAGGATAGCACAAGCAATGTAAGTTACACCACGCGCATCTCCACCTCTAAAGGAAGGGAGGCATTGTATACTCAGAGACAAAAGTATCTTCTTATTGATTTTTCTTAATTAGTATTTGTGTTTCTATATGCCAAACTTTTACTAACTAATTATTTGTAGTGTACTCGATTGTAATGGCATAATAATTACACAAAATTCCTATAAGTAATGACTTTTCAGTTCAATTATTGTATTAAGTATAAAATAAACGTACTACAAAATCATAATAAAAAGTCGAATTTTATTTTAATGAACTAAGGTTATTTTTATTAAGTATATAAACAAAAGTTTCAAAACTTATTTTCAAATTTTCTTGAACGTTTTAGATTGCATAAATTTTAATTGGTATGAGTGCTCACGTGAAAAACCATTACCATTAAATACAACGGTATGCGAGAACTTACTCTGAAGGTGATCTGCAGAATAATGCAGAGTCAGCTCAATGTGTTAACTTGAGTGTATCCAATTACCGACGGCCAATGACGGTAATTTAATATGCAGTTAAGTCCGTAAATAATCGAACAGATCCACTCGTTTTTTCTAAGGTTACAGAAATTGTACTATATCATCCTTTAGATACTTTGTTTCTAAGATATAAGTAATAAGAGTAAAGTCCTTTCACTTTTAGCATGACGTCAAATGTAGTAACGAAGTGTTGGCAACTGTATGTAAATGAATACCTAGAACTGCGTATGAAGCATACTTTTATTTAACACAATATCAGTTGGCAGTTCTCTACGTTGTTGTCACCAATTCCTTTTGCCAATGGAAATATTCGTATGCTTTTTATTAAATACATTAGAATTTAAACTAACATTCTCGAAGCGACGTCACCGACCTGGAGACGATGTCAGAGCGTTCGACGAACCGATACCTTGGCGTTCAGACGTCAAGTATCTAGGGTGATCCTTGATTCTCGGCTAACCTGGAAAGCTCACATCGAGTATGCGGCAAACAAGGTCAAGGGTGTTATGGCTCAGCTATACCCCTTGACCAATCGCCGAAGTAGGCTGAACGCTTTAAACAAGCTTAGGCTCTACCAGGCGATAACCAGACCGACGTTTGCATACGCATCAGCGGTGTGGGGTAACGCAGCGGAAACGCACATGCGGAAACTCCAGGTGATCCAGAACAAGGCCCTAAGGGGAGTGAGTCTTCGGAGCTCCCTGGTTCATCAGAAACGCTCAGCTTCACAGAGAGGCAAATCTGCAAACCGTCAAGGAATGGCTCCGGTCGAACGCACAGAGGTTTTACGGATCTCTTGAAGATCACGAAAACCAGCTCATACGTGCTCTGGGCGCGTATGAAGAAGCCCTATGGCGACGACATAAGCACCCCAGTGCGATGCTCCGGCAATGAAAATTGCTGCGATTCCATCAGACGTCCGAAAGGAATAAACTGAGCGTAACGCTATGTTTTTTCTAATCGCGACGGCGGTGAAGGACCTAGTAGGCGTCGCCGTGGATCAATGTAGTAAGCGTAAGACTACGGATACCAAGGTCCCGGGTTCAAATCCCGACACGGCCGACTGCTTGAAAAATGGCAGGTGAGCATTTTTCACAAATATTACGCCCTCATTCGGATGAGAGGTTAAATGGAGGTCCCGTGTGTGAGTGTTGTCACGCACGTTAAAGATCCCTACCTTGCCTGAAACGGCAAGGGTTCGGCAAAATTCTAAATTTCCAGGCAACAAAAAACTCGCCTCCTGGCCAATGTAGTACCTTCGGGTGGAGCATTGGAAATGTAAATGAACGGTGAAGGACCTAGTCCAGGTACGCTAGTCACGGGATCCCTATAAACGTCCTTTGACAAGGGATCTCGAGTCCGACACCAAAGTGGTTTTTAGTGGGTATGTCCTTGCTCCGGCAAGGAAGAGTCCCACACAGCGGATATAAAATCTTTTACCACTATAAAAAAAAAAAAAAACTAACATTGGCGATGTAGTATTTTATCCAGTTCATTCGTCGTTTTAAAGTTAAAGCGAATCGATTATAGTGGTTTTGAAAATATTAAGAATTTAGTTTTCTTAGATGTTTTATAAAAATAAAAGTTTAAGTCTGTAAATCCTTTAGTAAGCAATATTTTCTTTCTTAAGTAAACTTTTTACGTGTAAAAGAAGTGCCTCAACATTTTTAGCTTATAGTTCTAGTACGATAACTTTTTTGTACATACTGTAATTTTAAAAACCAATTAAATGTTTCGTTAATACGGGTCAGGTAATATTTATTCTGAGTAGGTGTTTTAGTTATTTTAGAGTTATCATTTATAAATTGTGTCTTCCTTTTTTTTGCATTTTTGGATACCTCTCCTGAGATTTAGGTTATGCGCTGCTTAAGCAACACGAGAGAGACTAGCTGTGCCGAGGTGTATTCTACACTCCGTCGTGCACCTTTAGTTTTTATCCTATCTTAAAAAGAATAGGATTCAACGAAAAGAAATTTATATTTTAAAAAACTCGCCGAATATTTTAATCCAAAGTCAGCTTCTAAAGTTTTACAACGTGATGATAAAAAGCATGATTTAACCGTCATGAAAAAGGAATACAATATCCTTTTAGAAAACCACACTTGAGTTTTAGTATGTAGGATTGCAAATAAAATTGGGGTTTCAAGACAAAAATTTACCAGGACGGTGAAATTGAAAAATATAAGACGAAACTAGTTACATGGAGACATGCTCAATGGTATGGAGTAGATTATACGAAACAATTCGTACGTTACTCGCGGCATCCGTGACGGATGAGATCCATGTATATCAAGTGGATATGATTTCAGCATATGTGCAAGGTGATTTCCTTATGAAGTATACATGGAACAAGTATGTGAAGAGAAAGTGAGTAAGCTTTGGAAGCCATTGTGTGGTATAATTACATTACAACTAACGGCGGATCCGTGTGTTTATGTATTTGAGAAAAACAACAATCGTGTTATAGTGATAATTTACGTTGAGGATTTGATACTAGCAGCGAAAAATATAGAAAGGCTGGAATCAATTAAAGCAACATTGAATCAACATTTAAAATGCTGGATTTCGGTCTAATAAACAAACATTTTAGGAATTGGTTCATCGCGAAGGTGCGACTGAAAAAATTCATCTTTCACAGGAAACTTATGTTGAAGATTTGATTAGAAAATTTAATATGCAAAGTTGGAAACCTGTGTCGATTCCAATCGCATTTAATTTTAAAATAATGAGGGAAATATGGTCTAAAACCAAAAATGAAAAACGCGAAATAAAAAATTCGATAAATTAAATAGTCAATACCTTGTTTTAGGTATCCGTGAATTTGTTAAACATTCCGATAACGTATAATTGCTTTCTCTTGTGTTTCCCTCTAAAGACTTGTCAAAATAATAGATCCGACTATTATTTGATAGCATGTTTTCCAGTTTTCTGATCGCGTTTCGATAACGCGAGAATTACAGTTCGAACTCGTATTATTTCAACCAATTTTTAATTTGATTCTGCAGCTTGTGTGTTGAAATATTTTTTACATTACTCTTCCCAGTACTTCAATAGCGATGCACGTTTTTTTGTTCGACAAGTAGGAGGTATCTTGCGCGTTATTGGTGAGTTTCCCGCGCTTAACCATTCTAATCAGATTCTTGTTTTAACTCTTAGATGGAGGCCAAATGGGTTCTTTCTTTATGTAGACTCAACTGTTCGTTGACGTAAACCAACTGCTTTTTCCTGTAGATCGCTGCTGCAGTTACGGTGGCAGGGCGAATTGATTCTGACTACCGTGGTGTTGCTGTGCTGACCCCGACCGCTTGCAAAATAAGCATCCCGACGCATAGAGGTTGTAACTCGTTTTCTTTCATGCACCTCGAGGATTATTATTTATCAGCGGTTGATGTTGCGAAACCAGTTCACCGTACATGTTTAAAAGCTAGCTTTGCTAGTACTTCTGGTTATATCTCTGTAATTCTTACTACAACTTGGTCTACATTTAATACTTTAATTTAACACACTTGCTATGGAGAAAACCTACATTTAATACTTTAATTTAACACACGTGCTGTTGAAAAAATCTACATTGAATACTTTAACTTAACACACTTGCTATTGATAAAATCGAAGCATTACTTTTTTCCCAATGAGTTTTATTACATGTTTGTCTTTTACAATATAACTTAAATTTAATACCTTTCTTTGTCCATTTGCATCAATAAATTTTAATTTATTTTTATTGTTAATAGATAATCGTGGGCGACGTGTTTTTTTTTTTGTTTTCTTTTGGTATGTAGACGAATCCCACCACTCTCCGCGGTTGGTAGTTGGCCTGGTATTTAATTTTCTTTCTGCTACGTTTAGGCCATTTCGAATGGACCTGCACCTTGCCGAAGTTCTAAATTACTAGAACAGGTGAAATGGCTTGCGTGTTCTAATGAGCTAAAGAGCCAAACTACAGGTCCAACCAAAGTAGTAGGGTCGTTAGTGAGGAACCAGACTAAGACAGGTTCCCGAAAGAGGGCAGCGGCTCTTTCGGTACTTAGATTGGCAGAGACCATAGGGGTCGGTATGGCAGTCTAAGACACACTACCGCGATGTGGAAGGCAACGGGAAACCACCACATTATCTCCCAAGTACACAGCGTACTTAAATTGTAACAAACATGATGGCATTCTCTGGGGTAAAAGATTCCGAGTTAAAATAGTCCCCATTCGGATCTCCGGGAGGGACTACTTCGGAGGATGCAATCGGAAAGTTAAAAATAAGAGTCGGGAACATTCTGCGAGTCGGAGCGTGGAATGTTAGAAGTATGAAGCAAGTAGGTAAGCTAGAAAACCTAAAATCGAAATGAATAGGTTATCACTAGACATAGTAGGGATCAGCGAAGTTCGGTGGCCAGAGGCGGGGGAATTTTAGAGTGGAGACTTCAGGGTAATTCATACAGGAGCAGAGGACGGAAATTTGGGTGTGGGGATAGTTATGCGGAAAAAGATAGGACACTGTGTGGAAAATTACTTACAAAAGAACGAAAGAGTACTCATGGTTAGATTAGAATCTAAACCGGTAAACACAGTAATAATACAAGTATACATGCCCACCTCTAGCTACAGTGACGAAGAGGTAGAAGCCATCTACAAAGATATCGAAGACATATTAAGATACGTAAAAGGACATGAACATTTAATAATTACGGGGGTTTTTAATGCTGTGGTAGGTGAGGGTAGGGAAGGAACGGTAGTAGGTTTATTTGTTTTAGGCACGAGAAACGACAGGGGAAATAGGCTGGTAGAATTTTGCGACAAGAACAATTTAATCATCACAAACACATTATTTCAACATCATGCTAGAAGACGATATAAGTGGAAGATGCCAGGCGATATAGGACGATATCAAATAGATTACATTCTTGTTAGACAACGGTTTAGGAATCAAGTAAAAGTCTGTAGAAGCTACCCAGAAGCAGATATAGATACTGACCACAACATCGTAATTATGAAGGCCGCACTTAAATTTAAAAATCTGAAAAGAAGGAACGGAAAAAGGCACTTGGACTTAGAGAAACTAAAAGATAAAGATATTCAAGTAAGATTCGAAAAAAAGTCAAATGAATTGCTGAATGATATCGGGAAAATATCTGAAACTAAGGAAGTAGAAACAGAATGGAATAACATTAAATCCAGCCTAGACATGGCGGCCAGAGATATTTTGGGGTATACACAAAAAGAAAATAAGAAACCATGGATAACAAAGAATATCGTGAATTTAATAGATGAAAAACGAAAATACAAAAATAAATCAGACGAAACAGGAAAACAGAGATACAAAGCCATAAAATGGGAAATTATTCGAAAATGCAGGAAAGCTAAAGAACAATGGATTGATGAAAAGTGCAAAGAAGTACAAACTAAGATGGAAATAGGAAAGACAGACGAAGCATACAAATTAATTAGAATGAATTTTAGGGATATAAAACCGTATAGCAAAAATATAAGGGACACACAAGGAAACGCCATTATAGAAAACGTAGAGAAAGTGAGTAGATGGCAAGAATATATAGGGAATTTATATGCAGGAGAGGAACTAACTGCACTAGAACAGGAATCAGACAATGAAAATGATGACTTGGGATATCCTACACTGCGAGACGAGTTTGAATTAGCATTAAAGAGTCTAAAAAATGGTAAGGCACCGAGTACAGATAAGGTGCAAACAGAAATTCTAAAAGCCGCTGGACAAGCAGTAACAGAACGTCTCTTCCAACTTGTAAGCTACATGTATGAGACAGGCGAGATACCCAAAGATTTCAAACGTAGCATCATAGTAACTATACCAAAAAAGAAAGGCACGGATAGATGTGAAAATTTTCGAACAATAAGTTTGACAGCACACGTGTCAAAAATATTAACTAGAATTGTGCAAAGACGAATGGAAAAACGAGCTGAAGAAATACTAGGAGAAGACCAATTTGGGTTTAGGCGAAACAGGGGAACACGGGAGGCTATTTTAGCTCAGAGTGATAATGGAGAAAACAATAGAAAAAGGGGAAAGCATGTATATAGGGTTTGTAGATCTGGAAAAAGCATTCGACAATGTAAATTGGAAAAAAATGTTTGAAATACTCAAAAAGATTGGAATGAGTTATAGGGATAGACGAATAGTACATAGCTTATACAAAGAGCAAACAGCAGTAATAGAATTAGAGCAGGAACGTAGAGAAGTAAACATTAGGAAAGGGTTGAGACAGGGATGTGCCCTATCCCCATTGATTTTTAACTTGTACATAGAAGAGGCAATGAATACTGTCAAATGCAGGAAGATATTTGGAATTACTATGCAGGGACAAAAAATTGATATGCTTAGATTTGCAGATGATATAGCGGTATTAGCGTCTAGCAAGGAAGAGTTAGAAGTTGCTCTTAATGAAATGGAAACGGTTCTAACAGAGAGATACGGTATGAAAATTAACAAAACTAAAACTAAAGTTCTAGTTTGCACAGGTGGGGAAAATAAATCAAAAACAAGAATACAAGTATTTAACACGAACTTACAAGAGGTTAAGGATTTCTGCTACCTAGGAAGCCAAATAACGCAAGATGGGAAAAGCACAAAAGATATAAAACAAAGATTAGCACAAGGTCGTGCTACATTTAACAAGAAAAAGCAACTACTGTGCTCAAAGACCACAAACATAGAAATAAGGAAAAGATTGCTTAAAACATATGTGTGGAGCACAGCACTGTACGGCTGTGAAGCCTGGACAGTAGGAGAGGCGGACAAGAAAATGGTAGAAGTCTTTGAAATGTGGTGTTACAGGCGTATAATGAAGATATCATGGACAGACAAAGTTAAGAACGAAGAGGTACTAAAAATGGTAGGGGAAGAAAGAAATATGTGGAAAAGGGTAAAAAATAGGAGAGATAGGATGATAGGCCACATACTACGGCATGAGGGAATAGTGCGGAATATATTAGAAGCAAAGATAGGAAAAAGAGAAGAAGAAGCAGACCTAGATTAGACTACTGCACACAGATAGTAAAAGATGTAGGCTGTAGAGGTTTCAGGGAGATGTGTAGGCTAGCCCAGAATAGAAATCAATGGAGGTACGCATCCAACCAATCCCAAGATAGATAAACTAATGACGAAAAGATAACTGTGCTTAAACATGATGATTATTATAAGTAACTACAAGAATTGGTTGGGCAATATTCTCGAATAATGTTAAGTGTGTGAAAGGATTTACTGGAAAACCATTATTTCGGCAAATGTCTAAATGTTGGGGTCTTGGTAGCCACAGGTTGCTTAACCTCCTTCACTGAATCTCGGTAAAATAGGGTACAAAATTAGAAAACAATAGAAAGGGAACGAGCTGAATACACATACTCCCTGAAAAGAAGAAAAGAAGAAAAAGAAGAAAACCACCAAAAACGCAAAATCAAAGTAGCTGCTTATATAACCCTACATAAAAATAACTGAGTTGCAAACGAATCCGTGACTTTCAGTAAACAACGGATTCCATTACTAAAAGAAATAACAAAAGAAATAACAAATGAAAATCAAATGCCCACAATATCTAGGTAACATTGCAAGTTTTTCCTGGGTTTTCCTTGCAATATTAGCATGAAATACAGCCTACATACATGATTTCTATTTATACATAAAATAACTAATTACATAAAAATAAGCATATTAACAATCCTTGTAAAATAGCATTGGTATCTGACAAGTATAAATCCACAATAAGGTTACCTCAAAACCATATACAATCTCCGTTGAACAGTATTTGTATCTGACAAGTGTAAACCCGCCATAGGGTCGCCTCAGATCCATATACAATCTTCATAGAACAACATTGGTATCTGACAAGTGTAAACCCGCCATAGAGTCGCCTCAGAACCATGTTAAAATCTACCAAAAATGTAACTTAAATCATAATGAATTTTCCCCCTCAAAATAAATATAAAAAAACGACTACTTAAGCCTTTCAATAATGCAATCGCACACTTCTTTAATAACCATCCTCTCAATTGTATAAATAGAAACATGTTAAAAAATGTTTTCCAATTCCAAGTTATTGAATTTATATGAAATTCACCAATAAAAATTAATCAGCTGATTTCACGTTAAGCGTATTGGCTACCTAAAGAAAGCCGATTCCAGGTCGCAACACAAATTGAAGGTAATCATTCTGTTAAACTTTAAAAATTTTTGCTTAGTATACTCAAACCAAATATTGCAAACATCAATAAATCAAAGTCACCTTCAATTTATGTCATAAATGTCAAAGTTGAAGTTTTTATTATTATTTTGACAACGATCCTAGGTCATGGATCGAAACGTAAATAAAGTTGATTTTAAAAATGTGGTTTAATTCCCAAAGAAGATTAACCTGAATACACATGCTGTGTGAGAATTTCAGGGAACTATGTAGGCTAGCTCAGAATATAAATAAGTGCAGGTACGTGTCCAACCAGTTTTGAGACGGAAAACCTAATGGCTGCGAAATACCTGCAACTAATGTTGACTGTGCGAAAAGATAAATTGGAAAATATATTAAATCGCCAAATGGTTAAGTGTTGGGGGAACTTGGCAGCCACAGACTGCTTACCTCCCTTTACAACCATTGAAGCTCGGAGAAATAGGGCATATAACTGTAAAACAATAGAAAGTGATCGAACTGCATCTAACAAGAAAGAACATCGCCTATGAGGAAAGACAACAAACATAGAATAAAAAGAAAATTGTTGAAAGCATATGTGTGGAGCACAGCACAGTATGCCTATGAAATACGGGAAGTCTGAAACGCAGACAGAAAAACGGTAGCAGCCTTTTGAAATGATGTGCTTCAGATGTATGAGGATGCTAGCATGGACAGACAAAGATAATAACAGATAAGTTACAGAAATAGTAGGGGAACAAGGATATCTGGGGAAAAAGAGAAATAGTAGGGCGGAATACGTTCTAAGGCATTTTTGGGGAATAGTATGTGATATATTACAAGCAGAGATAGGAAAAAAGAGGTAGATGTAGACCTAGATCAGACAGTTATAGATGCAAACTGTGCATATTTCAGGGAAATCTGTAGGTTAGATCAGAATAGGGAACAATGATGGTACGCGTCTAACCAGTTCTAGGACTGAAGACCTAATGATGATGACGTTTAGGTAGTAGCAACGTTATTTAAAAAATACATCAAATTATGAAATTATATAAATGAAAGATATTCAAAAATCACAGAACCTATACGGATTTAGACCGGACAGGAGACATTGGTAATCGAAAATCGTGTACTGGTAATATATTAGTGTTGTTGTGCACTCCTATCAGTTAGAAGTCGAAAAAGTAATCGTCCGTAGCCCTATCAACAATGGATGCCGAATACCCGACGCTTTCAGAAGTGTTAAGGTAAGTTCATACAACAACGAATGTGAATTTCTTTTCTGAATTCTCAATTCAAAAATTTGAAACGTTTTAAAAGCAACGAAAATAAATCACGACTAGTTAGGGATGTTATATCTAATTTCCTTAAGGTTGGCAAAAATGTCATAAATTTAGCTCGTTGTCAAAAATATTTCTTTATAGTTTATTGTACATAGTTTTTTTTTTTATTATTTAATTTGTTGGAAGTCAAAGATAAGTTCTGTTGTTGCGTAATATGGAGAAAAAGGAAAATCAACAATATGTAAGTTATGTGAAATTTAAATTATGCACCTAACAAAAGTGACATTTAATATGATGGATTATGCGAAATTCGTAGCCGCCATTTTATTCAGATAAAAATTGCGAATTTCGTTTTTGTATGAACCTACATCTACGCGAAATTAGTTGCGTTAGACCTTTAACGCATATGAGTCTTGAAAAATATATGAAATCTACGGTGGAAGTGTTTTGTGATAATCAAAATGCCATTGAGTTGTTCAAAATTCCAGTGTTTCATAAACGCAGTAAGCACAAGACACTATTGTTCATTATACGTGTGAATTAGTTGAAAGGAAGGAAATGGTGATTAATTATTTGCATAGCGAATGCATATCTTGTGATATTCTTACAAAATTCTTAACTAAATATAAGCACAAAAAGGTGTTATGATTTTGAACTTGAATATGTATATTTAACATAATGTATTTCTTTTTGAGCACAAATGGATAAAAAGGATGTTGAACTATGAGAAACTATAGAGCGATATATGCCCTAGAATGTAACATATTTAATTATCTTAAGCTCATGTGCTTTGCACGGTACTTCGGCTTTTCCATGTTCTACCTACATAATATTCCACGCTACCTACTCCTTCCAAACAGGCGTATCAAGCTCTAATATTCAAATACTCTCTGTGTGTAATTTACGTTTCAATTGATTCTAATAAATAAATACTCTAGTTTGTTCCGTTACAAATTTTACCCACAAATACCTGACTTCTACGCTTAGTCCATTTTCGTAAAAGTCATCATCATCACAAGACACGGATGAACGACTTTTGAAGGTGCAGATTCAAACGCACAATTAAACCGAAAGAGTGTAACATGTCATTTGGCTGAGGTCTAGCTATGATACAACGTACTCCGCACTTTATAAAATACTCTTGCTTTTCTTACCCTAAATTTACGTTCTATTGCCATTTGGAATTAAATTTTATTTTGTATATATCTTCACGTTTACTCTTGTACTAGAAAATAAAACTAAATACAGATATTATTTAATTTATTCACAATTTTCTCCTTTATTTACCTAATATAAATAAATACGTTTACAAGTAATTTTCTTATTGGTTGATTCTTAAAGCATGTGTTACGGTATTCCGTGCAGACAAGAAAGAAAGTAGTAAAGTAAGTAAAGAAAATCGTCTACATCGAATACGGCAACAAAATAGGGAAAAAAGTAGAATAGAAATCCAAAAGAATTAGATTTCGGGCTAGCTCAAAAACGTCGTAGAGTGGTGTGGGTCATACAGAAAGAAACATTGAAAACCTTAGTAAATAGTTATATTTCAAACTGTAAGTTAAACATACAGTATCAAAAGAAATATTTATAAAAGTCAAAAACGCAGATTTACGTAATTGTCCTGTTATAACGTGATGTAAACAAAGCGTCAATTTGTATATACCATAATATAAACATATTAAAATATCTAGAATAAAATCTTAGAATCTAAATAACCTATACATACTTACATAATCTTTCCAACCCTAAATATATACCAGAAATAATACAGTAATATATACAGTGATTGGTACCTGCTTTGAGAAGTGCACTCCGTAACAATTAGAACGTAACATTAAACCTAAATAACGTAACCATAACTTAAATAAACCAAGTATTAACTAATTTGCTAAGCAAGTTATTGACGTTAACATTAATGTACAAAGAAAAGAAAACAGTAAAAAGTACTTTAATACAAGCTTTGGTTTGACTAGATGTGACTTTGAGAATAATTACATAATCGCTAATGCATTGTGAACGTGAATGTAGTAACATACAATCTGCAATGAATGTATTGGATAATCTTGAGTACTAAATTATTGAATTAACCAAAGAAGTGTCTATCTTCCAAAACAACAGCAAAAGTAAAGAAAACAGAAAAACTGTACCTTAAGCCAAGCAGTCTGCCTTTATGGTACCGTCTTTCAGTTAGCAAATGTGGCCTGCCTTTGTCGATAGACTGAATACTGGATGAACCAATTTAACTACATTAGAACACTACGTACAACAACGCATTTTAAAATCGCGACTTACAACGTTTCTTGGCGCTCAAAGAACGTTCTATAGAATTAGAATCAAATAAAGAAGAACCCCTGTCAAAAGCTCAGCTTGTATTTATACAGATTGAAAACGACGAGTTAAAATAACAAATAACAGTAGTGGGGTAAGGCCGGTCCTAATTCAAAACGTGTTCAGACGTATTTTCCATATGTAAAATACACGTGCACCGTTTTTAATTAGGATCGGCCTTATATAATTTCAATGTAAAATAGTTGTGAAAACATTTCAATGTAAAATAGTTGTGAAAACATAAATTCTGATATACTTTCAAATGTAAAATACTTGTGGGCACGTTTTGAATTAGGATCGGCTTTATATTACTTTCAATGAAACATACTTCAAAACACACGTATGTTGAAAAATGTAAGTGCAGAGAAAATGTGTGTAGATGTTTTGAATTTGGTTTTCTAGCGAGATGTTATAAAGTATGCCAGATGCAAAATATCGCATTCAAGTCAATTGTGTTTAATTAAGGTGGATTCTGATTTATGTTTTTTATTTATGTTTAGAGACTGCAAATACACATGGGCCGGTTTCAATTCAAAATGTGTTCACTTTTATGATAGGTTGAAAAGTGTGTTGGCAAAGTACGCAGATGGTGGTAATCTGCTATATAAGGAGATTGCTCCTAATATTAATTTAATTAGTCGAAGAAAAGCAATATGGATTTTAATACTCTTAATAAAACCACATATCGCAAACCTTATGTAAATTCAAAAGATCTTGTAGTGAATAAGAGGTTTGAAGTTTTAAAAGTGGAAACAATCAAGACAAAATATGAAGAAAGAGTATTAGTGGAAACAGAAGAGTTCAAGAGTATATTGCCATTGAGAGATTTTGAATACCTTCAAGCACATGGAGTGAAATAATTAAATGAAAGTATTAGCTCGAACAAACACGTATACATAACTAGTAAGGGATCGATCGGTCTAACTGTCAATAGAATTTTCAGAATAATATGTCACTAATCTAAGAAATTAGTTTATTATTATAATAATATACATCTTGTTCTTTACTGTTTAAATTATTATAACACATCTAAGTCGATTGTATAAAGAATGATGTATTTAATTAAAGTGGGTTCTGATTTATGTGCATTTTACCTTGTTTCGAGAAAGTCTTGTTTCAAAAGAGAAACTTTTATAAAATACTTTTTTATTTTACAAATTGTTGAATATTTTAATCTAGCTATTTATAAATGAAAAAGTATTTATTAACTCCCGTTCTTGAAGTATCTGCCGCTCCCTCGCAGCTCCAAATCTATACGACGCAGTAGCTTCTCTCCACGCTTTTTAAATGCGTTAAGCAAACAGCCATATTTGATTCTGTACATAACTTTTTCATAGCCAACATGTTTTTGTCTGATCTGTGAGCATAACATAAAAGATTATTGTAGGTTCACCTTTTCATTTGTAAACTACCTGTTGTTTCTGAGAGGATCAGAGTGTGTCAACGATCCGACGATAGCCTCAGAATTTCCAGAATGGTTTTTTGATCTAATGTAACTTATAAATTAGTAGTGTTTTAAAACACATGTATAAATGTGAAAAATCACTTACCGTGATATATCTATTACGTCACTATCAAAAATAGCAGCAGTGTCGAGTTGAGGCGAAGAAGAACCAAAAACTTCTTTAATCAAGTCTTCGTCAGAATGTAATATAAATTGCTCTAGAACTTTTACGTTGGTACTATTACAATTTTTAATTGATGATAAGTTACTCATTTTTAAAAGTTGCTAGTAATAGTAACTAATAGTTATACAAGAGATCTGATTGAATACTGTTGGTAAAATCTACGTGAAGTATTTATATTAAATAATAAACTGACCTGTTAGAAAAAATTAAAAATTTGCATCGTTTTCTGAAAAAATTCAGCTCTGTAATCTATTCTAATGAATAAAACAGTATGTAAGCGAATATAATTATACCTCAGCAGAAATAATGAATTAGATTCATTGTCTGAAAAAGAAATTGCAATGAAGGCATATAATAAAAAACCTAAATTAGATTAATTTCGTTTTAGATTACTGCTGACATAATTTATATGCATATATAGGTAATTGTGTGTTTACACGATTTATGCCGCATAAGAAATTCTTTAAAGGTACTCCTCAGCAGAAATAATTAATTAGATTCATTGTCTGAAAAAGAAATTGCAATGAAGACACATAATAAAAAACCTAAATTAGATTAATTTCGTTTTATATTACTGGTAGCATAATTTCTTTTCCATAAAACTTAACAAAAATTGACTTTATATGCATATATATATATATATATATATATATATATATATATATATAGGTATATAGTAATTTGTGTGTGTGTGTTTACGCAAATCATGCTGAATAAGAAATTCTTTAATTCTATCAAGGTACTGCAAAATTTTTTTTAATACTGGGTTTTAAAAAAAACCATGAGTGCGTGTAAATTATTATATTTTTCTTTAGATTAATTTCGTTTAAAATAATGCAATGCAAATGGTCCTTAACTAGTAATATATATAGAATAAGTTTTAGATTACCGCTGACATAATTTATATGCATATATAGGTAATTGTGTGTTTACACGATTTATACCGCATAAGAAATTCTTTAAAAGTACTGCTATATGATAAAACTGCAGAATGTTTTTTTAATACTGGGTTTTAAAAAACCATGAGTGCGTGTAAATTATTAAACAACATTGACGGTTTAATCTGAGGCATTTTTTCAAATTTGCTTTATTTTTTATTAAAAGATTTCATATGTAACCATAAAAAATATCGCTGTAATGATAGTGTATTTTCTGTACACACAACATAAATCAAAGGTCGTATAAAACATTTTTATTATTATACTGCAAACAAGCAAATTTTTGCCGTGAACGCAGCTGAATGAAAAATGATGTTGAATGCTAATTCTTTTACAGTTGTTTTGCTTAAATCTGATGATATTTTTGTATAAATAGTAAATAACGCTATACATATATTAAGTAGTGTATTGATTTGTATAGAATCATGAATTCTGAAACCGTGGCCGAGATTAGTAGCGCTATTTTGAGATTAACTGTAAAATGCGTGAATCTAATCAAATCAGTCAATGAAATAACGAAACACATTATAATTATCAAAGCAAATATTAGTATATGGAAGCTTGCTATTAGAAATAAGGTATACGAAGACAATCGTCAGGAAAATCCTATTAGGCTGGAATCTAATTTGGCACATTTTAAAAGCTACTTTGTACGATTGAGGCACTTGAAACGTTTTTTGGAATATAAAAGGAAAAAGTTATTGATGCAACGCTTTCTAGAGGTCATATTCGAAAAAATCTGATTTGGCATGATGTACAATTATGTTTTGGAAGTCGAATAATTACGGGACTTATTACCAATTTAAGTTATAGAGATCCTCTAGTGCGTTCGCTAGTTTTAAGCGCAAGATTGTTGCCTGCTTAAAAAAGTCAATGTTGAAAGTTAATGTAATATTGGCCGCTAACTTTGTTAAGCCTACAACTGGCGAAATAGATTTAAAGACGTTTCCTACTGCAAATCGTCACATCGATATAAATACCAATCTTAAGTGATGGTATAAGGAGAACGTATTGGACAAGATTTCGAAGAGATTAGAGGAATTTAGCGAAAAGTATTCAGACTGGGCAATCCAAGAAGTTTTACACTTAAAGGTAAATATAAACAATCATGATCCACTTAAAGGAGGGTGTTCAACGTTTGTTCCGGTTCCGGACTTTATAGCAAAAAAAAAGCTGTGGTAAATGTAATAAATAACGACCAACATTGCATTCTTTCGAGCTTGGTTTCCGCTTTATATCCTGCTAAACAAAATAGTCAGAGAATATCTAGCTATCCACATTTTGATACAGTATTACGCTACAATTCAATTCAGTTTCCAATCGCATTAAAAGACATAACAAAAATTGAGAAGCTTAACAATCTCGCAATTAACCTATATTGTATAGAAAATATTAAAATACTACCATTTTGTTTAAGTGAAAATTTTAAAAAAATTGAACCTATTAATCTGTTAGTTTTAAACAATGATTCCTTACAATATTCTCGTCCGACAAATGCTAATGAGAATCACTTTCATTTTAATTGGGTTACGGATATGTCAAAATTATTTGCAAAACAGTTGTCTTCACATCACCATAGAAAATTTTTTTGTTATAGATGTTTAAATAATTTTAGTACAGCAGCATTACTTAAGCGTCATTCGAATTATTGCGAAGAATAGAATACTTGCTCAATAAGATTACCGAAGAATCCGAAAAGTATCTAACATTTAAACATTTCCACTATCAAGAAAAATTATCATTTGTAGTTTATGCAGATCTCGAATGTATATTAGAACCATGCAATGAGTCGGAGGTAATATTAAACACAGTCCGTTACCAAAGGCATATACCCTTTAGTGTAGCGTACTATTTGAAATGCTCGTATGATAATAAATATTCCAAATTTTAATTGTATCGCGGAAAGGATTGTATGGAATGGTTTGTTGCTCAATTGAAACTGATTTCAGAAACGACTAATAAAATTTTCTGTAACCCAAAACCTATGAATCCTTTAACAGAAGAACAAAAGTCAGCATTTAAATTTGCCCTTTACTGTCACATTTGCAATAAACCTTTTAGTATAGATGATAGTATTAGAGTTCACGATCACAGCCACTTTACAGGTGAATTTCGAGGAGCGGCTCATCAAGATTGCAACATCAATTATCATAATTCCTATATGATACCAGTAGTTTTTCATAACTTATCAGGCTACGATTCGCATTTCATTATTAAAAATATTTCGTTAGAGTTATCAGGTTCGTTAAGCATTCTACCAATAAATAAGGAAAAATACATATCTTTTACAAAATATGTAAAAGGTATGAAAATTGGTTTTAGATTTATCGATTCATTCAGGTTTATGGCATCTAGCATCGAAAAACTAGCTTCTACTTAGATGATAATAAAAAATCCATCACCAGGGAAAATTGTAACACTGATAATGAGTTTCAGTTACTTACGCGTAAAGGCATATTTTCCTATGATTACATTAACTCTTGGGATAGGCTCAATGAAACCGATTTACCCTGTAAAACAGCATTCTTTAATCGTTTGCGCAATGAAGAAGTCTCACATAAAGACTACAATCATGCTAAACACGTTTGGCAAACATTTAATATAAAAACACTAGGGGACTATTCAGATCTATATTTAAAAACAGATGTACTGCTCTTGACTGATATATTTGAAAACTTTAGAAAAACTTGCATGTTCACGTATAAGTTAGATCCATTTTACTACTTTACGGCTCCTGGTTTAGCTCTAGATGCAATGTTAAAAACGACGAACGTTAAACTCGAGTTCCTTACTGATATTGAAAAAATAATGTTTTTAGAACGTGGAATTCGTGGCGGTGTTTCTCAATGTTCGAATAGATATGCTAAAGCAAATAACAAATATGTGAATGCAGATTATGATCCAAATTTCGATTCTAAATATTTAATGTATTTTGATGTTAATAATTTATACGGGTCTGCAATGTCTGAATATCTTCCATACGGAGAATTTGAATTTTTAGATGGTACCAGTCCAGATATAGTACGTTTAGACATACTTAATATTCCCGATGAATCTGATGTAGGATATATTTTTGAATGCGATTTACACTACCCAGTATCTTTACATGAAATTTACAGTGACTTACCTTTGGCGCCTGAACATATGATACCACCAGTACCTCTTAATAAATCAAACTTAAAGAAATTACTTACAACTTTATATCCAAAACTCAACTATATTATTCACTACAAGAATTTAAAAATGTATTTAAGCTAAGGTTTAGAACTGAAAAAGATTCATAAGGTTCTTCGGTTTAAACAAGCTCCTTGGTTAAAAGAATACATTGATTTGAATACGAAATTAAGACAACAGTTTCGATATATGCTTTTATAAAAATATGTTAAATTCGGTGTATGGAAAAATGATGGAAAACGTACGGAAAAGGAAAGATGTGAAATTAGTGACCGAATGGGAAGGACGGTTTGGAGCTCGTAGTTACATAGCAAAGCCTAATTTTCTCAGTGGCACTGTGTTAGACAAAGATCTGGTCTTAATAGAAATGAATAAATTAGAGGTTTATTTAAACAAACCCATTTATGTAGGTTTCTCTATTCTAGATATTTCAAAAACCTATTTATATGAATTGCACTATAGTTATATAAAATCGCAATTTGCTAACAAAGCAAAGCTGCTGTACACAGATACGGATAGTTTGATATGCGAGTTTAGCGTTGAAGATATTTACTCCTATATCAAACAAGATATTCATAGATTTGATACTTCCGATTACGACCCTCATAACAAATATCATATCCCATTATCAAATAAAAAGGTTCCTGGTATTATGAAAGATGAAAACAATGGTGATATCATGCTAGAGTTTGTAGAGCTTAGATCTAAAATGTACACTTATAGAGTTCAGGATAGGATAATAAAAAAGTCAAAGGGATCTTCCTTAGCAAGTATTAAGCAAATTTCTTTTGATGATTATAAGAATGCTTTGTTTTATAAACAGACTGTACAGAAACAGCAATGTTTAATTAGATCAGTCAAACATGATGTCTTTACTATTAAACAAAACAAAATTGTTCTTTTCCAAGTGATGATAAAAGAATTCTTAGTACCTCAACCACTGATACTAAACCTTGGGGGTATAACTATACACTCAGAAATGACTTGTAAAGCTTCAACCACTGACTCAAATAAAGAATACAATTTATTTTATGTCGATTAACATAATATTGTTTAGTTATAAAACTTCATTGTTATGTTTATACCTGCACAAGTACGCCGTTTTTCGTTTTTGGATGTATCTAAATATAGGATACCTTTCAATCTGCCCGAGTTGAACTATTATAGTATAAATGTATTGTAAAGAAAAATAGTAGTAGTAACCGTTCTGTTTAAATAAAAAATCCAGTTTGTTAATAACATACCAGTTAGTTTATTTGAGAAATGTATAACAAAACTTTTATTTAAAATTGTCAATGTTTATGGCTGTTTACTAAATCACTTAATAATTCAAACATGTAAAAGATATTGTAAAAACATGTAAAAAATATTAATAAATAGACTGTGATTGCTAAATGATTTATTGTTTTTTCATAATTTGTAAAGGTACAGTAATAATAATAATAATAAAGTAATTATAATATTCTTATGCTGTTTGAGAGTGGATTGTATTTGACTATCTTATCATGAAGTATAAGGCAATGACAAGATGTATTTGGCAAAACGTTTCTGCTAGTTTCAAATTCTAATCTAATATCGACAGTACCAGATTTTAACGCTTCGTTTTGTCTAGAACAATCTATGACTACTAATGGTGCAATAATTCGTAAATTTTCAGGATTAAAAAGTGGTTCATTTTCCTATTCGTAGTATGATTGCTGAAACTGAGCATACATCTCATATAACAACGCAGTCTGTTTATTCTCGAACTTCAAATTTAAGTTATCGTACGGGAAAATTTCTGAATTTAAATATAGTTTCATGTTGGTTAAATAGCAATGATCAAAACGACTGTAGTTGCTCATGTATCTATTTTTTCGGTTGGTTTGGAAACCAACAATCACAAATCTTGGTTTTTCTAATTGTGTTGTTGTTTTAATGTTACATGTATGACGTTGCGCTGCTTGTAGAAGTTGATATTCATGCAACTCCCATCCTCTAAACGGAATATGCAAATCCTGATTTTGTGCAACGCATTCTATTAAATTAATTCGTTGAGTATCAACAACGGCTACATGCGGCATTTTCCATAAAACTTTGTTTAAAACAACTTTTATTTCTTCATCGGGTGTAGGATTAATTATAGCATTAGTATCAAAACTAGAACGTAGTAAAACTAACTCATGACGGAGGTTTAAAATAATTTTTTTAAAATCTTCGCATAATCCGAGAACCATTGAAAGGTTTATTGCAACAATAAAATTTCCATTGACATCAACTATTTGTGAATCATCCATAGGAAACCACCCAGCGTTTTGTAAATGTTTACTTTGATTGCTATTATATGAAACATATCTCTTCATTATAGACGTTAATCCAGGATTCCGAACACGATCTACAATGTTACCACCAATCTCATATCTAATTTCATCAAAAAGCAGCAAAATCCCATTATTTACAAACTTTGCTGTCTGAGACTGCGTTCCATCTAGTCTAATTAATTTGCCTTCTATGTGCAGCATGCTCTTTGATGGTAAGGCGTACACATCTTGTTGTTGTATAGGGATTCGAATTTCATCATTATTGTTTAAAGATGTGTTAGCATAAGGTTGATGAGCATGTTTTTCAATATTAACAATTGCATTGTCGAAGTAAACTTTTTCACGCACGTTCAGTATTTCACTATTCATTCTACTTTTTAATTAAATAAATGCAGTCCTAACGATTGTAGAAACTGCCGGTTTTGTGTTGTTAGCGGTCTTGAAACAATCAATCGAGTGTCGATTGCTTTGAAATTTCCAGCATTTATAGCAATTCTTGACATGTTGCGTGCATTATACTTAATACCCATGGCTATTGCAGATTTTTTAAATGCAACCTTACAGTTAGCAGTTCTCATCTGAAATTAACTAAATTTCCATCTTGATCTAACACTTTAACTATTATTTCATTTATTATACGTGACCTGATTGGTAGATATATAATCGTAGGTGGGCACTCGACAATTTTAAAACCTGCAGGTACTTGAGGAAAAAATTCGTGTATTACATGGGCTGGTTTACTATTTAAATAGGATCCACTTGTAATATTACAATCGATTAAAACTGCATTCACTTTACAAATGTTGATCGCGTAGTCTGCTTGATGCGTGACATATGCTAGCAATTTTCGCGGATTGAAACCAAGTAGAGAACCAATTGAATCCTTTTGGTAAAATCCACATCTAGATTACATTTAATACTACATTTAAGTGTATTATTGTCAGCTGTAATTTCTATATACACTGGCGTCTTTCTAGCGCTTCGTGATTGTTCCATACGACCACGCCATCTTTTATCACCTAAAGCTTTTTGAAGATATTTATTAATTTCTCTAATCTCATAAGCACCTTCAGGTATTTCTATAAATTCTCCGTTAGATCCATAATAAAATTTATTATTTATTCCTTTTTTTATGTTTGGAATTGTGTTATAAGACTCAAAACTTGTTAATCCTAATACGTACTCCGAATCATTATTCAAGTTTATAGTCGGATTAAAATTGCTTGTTAAAACTGAAGTGTTTCCCGTTAGAGTAAAAGTGTACGACATGACAACTTCGTACGCAGTTCTAGGTGCTACTTAGAAATTGTAAGCATAAATGATCGCAAAACACAGTACCGTACGATTGTTCTTGGTTAATGTTATAAAGAATTTTACATTTACCCCCGCTATTCAAATAACTTATCAACTCTGTTGGCGGTCGCAGGTTTCCGTAGCTGTCATAGTAAATAGCGCTACTACCATACTTTTTATAAGAGGTCCAATGCGTGCCTAAACCTTCTATTCCATCTAAATTAATTATACCACATTCTTTTAAATTAACTTTCTTGGGAAGATTGTTTCTCATGAACACTCCACGGAAATATGGTACTTCTAATTGCTTAACAAACCCTATTAATTCTACATTGCTTAGTGCTCGATTAGGAAAAATCAAGTTGCGTTCCTTTGAGGTTTTGCAGGGGCTAAAAAAAGACCAAAACCTTTTTTATAAGGTTTGATGTACATGCCGTTTCCGACTGCAATGTCCTCCATTGCCTTGTTATGACGTTGTTTTTCCGCTAGTTGTTCCTTAGCTATTTTAGTATCTGAAACTGTTTTTGCAACAGCAGCTGCACCTCCAGTAAGAGTACCAAGGGCGCTTAAGCCTGCCAAAATTGGTATTAGTGGTAGAAAACCTTCTGTTTTAGGAATTGATATAATTCGAGCTGATTTAATATGCTTCTTTTGTTTTGCTGTATTGGCGGCCTTAATTGCTATGTTGATTGCATCCATAATATTAGATCCTTTAGCCTTTTTTAAAGCTGTACGTGCTTGTTTGATAATACTTTTAATACCTAGCGTACTTCTTATTTTACGTTTCTTTATCAGTTTTCTTAATTTATTGATATTTTTTGTTCTCAGTGATGCACAGGCACCCATACCAAGTTTTACTTTAGCTTTCATTACGGTAGCTACTCCTAATGCTGCTACTTTTTCACCTAAAGACGAGTCACCAGAATTTAGTCTTTCTGTAGCTAACTGAGCTAACTTCGAATCTGCTTGATGGCGTTTAGATAGATCCTTTTCTTTGGAGTATGCAATATCGTGCTCCTTACTAGCCTCGTCTAACTTGTTTATTCCCTTGTCTCCCCGAGCTAACCGTTTGATTAGTTTTGTACCCGGACCGCAAAATTTGTAACCCGGAATATGCGCTTCAAATGGTAAATTGTTAATTACAGTATTTAACAGTCCGTTCCCAGTAGTTTTAGAATTATTATAGGTAATCATTAGTGGACAACTGTCCTCTCAAGCTGTGCAGTAAATAAATAAAATATTGTGAATTAATGATTCTTTATATACTCGCCGTTTCTTATATATCTATATATATAATTCCACTTTTTTTACAATCGAATTTAGTACTTGCAAATATGCGTGTTGTGAAACAATCAACACCTTTAACCATAAACAATAATGATATTGATGTGCAATCTTTAGCTAAAAAAGAACATAGCGTTCTTCTGCCTTCATCTATTCGATGTCTAGTTGTTGGTCCATCAAATTGCGGTAAAACCAACGTTATGATTGGGTTGATAGAACATCCTAATGGTTTAAAGTTTGAAAACGTATATGTTTATTCTAAATCACTTTATCAACCAAAGTATCAATATCTTGAAAGTGTACTGCGACCAATAAAAGGGATCAAATATTATACATTTTCCAGTTCTGATAATATTATATCACCATCTGATGCTCGAAATAATTCTATATTTATTTTTGATGATGTAGCTTGCGATAAACAAGGTATCACTAGGGATTACTTTAGTATGAGGCGTCATAAACAAGTAGACAGTTTTTACCTTTGTCAAAGTTATACTCGTATACCTAAGCACTTACTACGTGATAATGCTAATCTTTTAGTTTTATTTAAACAAGATGATTTAAACTTAAAACGCATATATGACGATCACGTCAATACTGACATGAAGTATGATAAATTCCGTGAAATATGTGCTGCTTGTTAGCAAGACAAATACGGTTTCTTAGTTGTAGACAAAGATAGTGATCCAGGTCAAGGAAGGTACCGAATAGGTTTTGATCATTTCATACATATTTAAACCTTGAGAGACGCAAGTATCGTTAGTATCGAAGAATTTTTTTATTACAATAAACTTTTTACGCAATGAACAAAGAGGCCATAAAACTTAAAAGAATTTTAATTAAGAAAAGAAACATTGTAAAAAACAAATTGCGCCAGTTAAAAGATAATGAAGTCGTCCAAGTGGAATCAATCTTACCCATAACATCGCAATTAGAAACTATTGCTAATAAACTGGATAAGGAAAGTGTGGTAAAAAAATAAAAATTTAAAGAAGAAGAAGAGGAACTGCCTCATAGCAGTGTAAAAAAAAATTAACCTAAATTGCTAGAAAGGAACGTTGACTATATTGATTCGCCGGTTATTGCTCAGCATATACCAAATATAAAAAATGATGCCATAGAGGAAGATGATGATGATGATGTTGAGAATGAATACGAAGCAGAAGTTAATCGAAATGCACAAGAAGCCCAGGAATATATACAAAGCTTTGCCGATTCACCTGGTATGACACATTATCTCGAACAGCTACATCCGCTACCTCGAGAATATATTTACAATATGTTTAAAGATGTTAAGAACGAATTTGATCATAAATATGGTATTAGGTTTAACCCTGATTCAAAAAGGTCTTATGATAGGCAATTCGAATTTCGCGTTGGATGATGAAAATGTTCTAATAAATGATTTGAAATATAAAGGTACTCCTGGATTATACGAACTACTGTTTAAAAAATATCCTGTCGGGTACAGTCCGCAAGATCTAAAGTCGTACATTGATATTGTGAAAAGAACAAATGCTAATAGAAGATATTATTCTGAAACAGAACAAATTCAGGGTAATACTTCATATAAGTACAAAAATATAATATCTACATTAAACATACTTCCCCAAACACCCCGTAGACCTAGAACATTACCCTATAGAAAGCGTCTTGGAGACGGTATGACAATGGAAGTATCAAATAACGCTATAGATTATTTATATTGGAATGATCCCAATGAACTTGTCGATAGATTACGGCTTTTAGTTTCATCTCAGACTGCTGGACACACAGGTCACGGCAACGAAATAAATTCGATCATTGAAGAATTGCGTGAGGCGAAAGTGATTAGATGATATGACAATTGACAAATTTGGAAGACACTTACATAACCGTAAAATAGATATAAGTGAACAGGAATATGAAAACAAAAATGAAGGTTTTGAAACCTTGATTGAGTACAAGTTACATATGCTACATTACACGGTAGTAGCAACGTTTTACTTTAGTACATTCCTCGACGGTGACAAGACATTCTTTATTTTCAACATTAAGCATAATTATGAATTTCCTTATGAGGAAACAGTCATTGAGAATATTAAAGGATACCTGCAAGACATTGAAATTCTTATAAACGAAAAAAGTTATGTAATTGCACAGTTACAAGGATTTTTGCTTAAATGTATGGATGTAATTAGTTTTCGTGACAGCGGTGCTATCATAAACAATACCACAATGTTTCTTGATTTTATATTAAAAGTTCCTTTCAAAGCAAGTGGAGCCCACGACATTCAAACATAGAAGTATTTATTAATTGTATTTAATAAATCCTGATTAGAAAAAAGTATTATGATAGTTGCTCAATCAAAAGTGAAAGAGGATATAGTAAATGAACTTCATAAACCAGCAAGAATAAATTTCAAGAGACGCAAAGTGATAGTAAAAGGTTCAAATGACCTTCTTCAGACCGATTTGATTGAAATGCTACCATATTCGCAAACAAACAAAGGATTTAAATACATTTTAGTAGTTATTAATTGTTTCTCCAAATACGTATGGGCTGTACCACTTAAAAGTAAAACGGGTATTGATGTTACTGCTGCAATGAAAACAATTTTAAATAAATTTAAAAATCCACCAAGAAATTTGCAGTCTGATTTTGGTAAAGAATATTATAACAAACACTTTCAATCCTTAATGCAGACATATGGCATAAACCATTATAGTGTTTTTTTCTACAAAGAAAGCATGCATTGTGGAACGTGTAATTAGAACTATAAAGGGAAAAATGTGGCGCTTGTTTAACCTGAACGGTTCTTACAATTGGATAAAAAATTTAAGCGATATTGTGAAACAATACAACAATACAGTTCACAATACTATCGGAGTCAAACCTGTAAAAGTTGATAAATCAAATGAAAAAACTATTATTAAATCATCATTTACCCACATCAAACTTGCAACCAAAATACCAAAATATTCAATTAAAGACAGTGTGAGGATTAGTAAACACAGGGAAGCATTTACGAAAGGTTACACGCCAAACTGGTCAAATGAAATTTTTAAGATTAAAAAGGTAAACGTAACCAAACCGACAACATATGTATTAGAAGATCAAGACGAGAAAGAAATCAAAGGTGCATTTTATGAAACGGAGTTGCAAAAGGTTAAACATCTAGGAATTTACCTGGTAGAAGAAGTCCTAAGAAAGAGTGGAAATAAAGGCTTTGTAAAATGGTTAGGCTTCTCTAACGTACACACGTTTGCTAGAAGTTGTTATAATAATAGTTAATAAGGCTAACATTGTAAAATTATATTAAAATAAATAATACAGACAAAATCTTTCCATTGTTTTTTATTATTATCAAGCCATTCTTTTAATAAAAAGGTACTTTGTTTTGGGCATTGCAGATTATTATTGCTGTGTCTACAACAATGGATGTTATATTTTAAACGATTGTTGATTTTTAACTCCGATAGCTTAGGGCAACCTAGTGCAAGCATATCAGTTACAAAGTTTTGCATTATATATGTTTCAATCAATTTCTTCTTTTCTAGACCCTTCACAAATACTTCTTCACCGGGTCGGATAATTTGCTTTAAATAAAGCGCTATCTATGATGACACCATTCCAGCCGTTGAAGATTCATCCCAAGAAAGTCCATGAATATTCCTTGTCACCCAGTCGTTATGTTTTATATGATCTTGGCTCAAACAACTAGACTGCATTGGCAGTTTAAAAATTTGATGCCAAACATCACCTAACAACAAGTCCAAAACCGCAATTTCTTTGCACACAAACTCGTTTTTCATGTATTTAAATCCCTGAATATCAATTATATACATGTTTGTATGTAAATATATGCAGTAAACTTCGACTAATTAAATTAATATTAGCAGCAATTTCCTTATATAGCAGATTACCACCATCAGCGTACTTTGCCAACCCACTTTTCCACCTATCACAAGAGTGAACACATTTTGAATTGAAACCGGCCCATGTGTATTTGCAGCCTCTAAACATAAATAAAAAACATAAATCAGAATCCTCTTTAATTATACACAATTGACTTGAATGCGATATTTTGCATCTGGCATACTTTATAACTTCTCGCTAGAAAACCAAATTCAAAACATCTACACACATTTTCTCTGCACTTACATTTTTCAACATACGTGTGTTTTGAAGTATGTATGTTCTACTGAAAGTAATATAAAGCCGATCCTAATTCAAAACGTGCCCACAAGTATTTTACATTTGAAAGTATATAAGAATTCATGTTTTCACAACTATTTTACATGGAAATGTTTCCACAACTATTTTACATTGAAAGTATATAAGGCTGATCCTAATTCAAAACGGTGCACGTGTATTTTACATATGGAAAATACGTCTGAACACGTTTTGAATTAGGACCGGCCTTACCCCACTACTAATAACCATTCTCACCGATATTGTGTGAAATATTATGCAAATGCAAGTAAAAATATATTTCAGACAACAACTGTGAATTGTTTTTCAAAGGATAGCCAACTAACGCAAACAAATATTCTATAATGACTATGATTGCATTTTGTGTTGTCACGTGAAAAAGCAACGTATATTTTAAAGGATAGTGTACCTATGCAACCCTGCAAACAGCCAAATTAAACGAAATGTATAAAAAAGTTGCATAACTTATAGAAATGAATAGATATTTGTATTATTATCGATTCCCGCTACGGGGAATGAATTAATTAGGGGACAGCTTATAGCGTGTAAACTTTAACGAGCTCATCACGATCCATATAACGAAATAAGATTTCTTAGTAGAGACCATTGAAAGTTTTTATATTTGTATTATGCAGCTGTTTCAAACGTGTTTCGAAAAATAACCTATTTGAAGTAATAAGCCGCTGCAGACTTATTTCCATGAATTTATATAGTAATTGTTTAAGGATAACTAAATGGTGGTTTAGAACGTATTTCGACGAACTTTTAAACGAAGTTGTTGAACAATAAGCAAATTTTCCTAGAGAATTGTAAAACGTGGTTTTAAAATATATTCCACGTACTTCTACACTTAAGAAAGCTTTTATATAAGGTTTTATGTGTTTATATTAATTGAAATAGCATAAAAAGCGGGCCGTCGCTTAGATTAGAATTTATAGGAAGCGTTTAATTAAGGTAGTTGAAAATTAGCGCAAAAATTATTCGATTTCAAAAAGTTAACGTAACACATGTCTTTCAAAATACTACTGATGTGAATCTGAATCCATATCATTGACGAGTGTCATTTATTTCAGTGTTCGCCTTTTCCTTTGCTTTCTTATTTATCAATTGCGTTTTAAGCAACGTTCGCCCTTTTGATATTTGACCGTCTTTAGGTGCAGAAGTCGCCAATGTTAATGTGCCTATCAATTAACATGAAGTCACTATGATACCTATTTTCTATATAAAACGTATAACGTTTTGCTAAAACTAATTTATAGGCGTTTTACCTGAGGTACAAGATGAAACCTTATATATTCAAACCCGTCCCATTAATTATTGATGGTAAGATATCGGCGGATAATCTTTGATTGTTTCTTCGAATCATATGTATTATAATTTGGTAACAAAATTAATTTTGCAGGGACCAATACCTAGAGTCATACCTACCCCTATTTACGATCATGTTTTATATTTTACGTTAAATATTGTGGTATTCTTCATAAATTTCTCTCAACGTTTTATATACCTTTAAAAGCTTTTATAAAATGCAACAGTACCAACATCATATAAAATATCTGAATGCCGGGATGTTTCATTAATGGAATCGCATTATCTGTAACTGCAAATATTCGATGGACACGGCATTTGTCTACTTAGAAAGTCGAAAACTTCGTCAGCTGTTACTATTAGCACGAGGTGTTGACACCTCCAGATGTTTTTACAAGATGTCATATGGCACTCAAAGGAAACTAAAATACAAGTAACAATCTATTAAATAGTTCCTTTTTCACCAGGTATAAGTTGAAGTTTAATTTTTCTTAGTGTAAAAGATAGTGTATAAATTTTAAAATCCAACTTTTTACACATATCTAAATGATTTATGTGAGTGTTCACAACAGTCATTTTTCCTTTTGCTTAGTTTCACTTAGCTAAAATGTGCTCTTAAATATTTCTTACTGCTTATAACCTAACTGTGTGAATATAAGAAATTTCATAAAATTTTCCATAGTTTAAAGGTTGTTAAGCAAGTAGTTTAAAAAATTGAAACAGATCTATTTTATGGTGTTTACAAAAAGCTTGTTTAAACTTTTATAAAAACATTATATTAACACTTTGTGATTTTCACAGAATGAATATTGATCATTATTACACTTGATAAAACATAACTATTGATATGTTAAGAAGCAAAATTTCAATATACCAAGTTTAGTATTTTCTTGTTCCAACTTGCGTTTGATTTCTAATTTTTTAGTGCAAGGTGAGAAAGAAAATGAATGTAATCATAAAAAGCCTTTAGAGTTTTATCTATGAATAACTTTCTCTACCTTAAAATTAGTTTTTTGTAAACTCCGCAACCAGTAAAGGCCGATTGCTAGCTCCTCCAGAGTATATTCACTTTATACTTTGTAGTACGCCTACATTTTATATCTCATTGGAAAAATAGAACGATGCAAGATATCTTGCAGAAAGGTAGTAAATGCAATAAAAGTTTCTCTTAGAATCACGCTCGATTAAGCTAGAAAGTGTCTTGTGGTAAAGGAACACTTACTTTGCAACAAGACACCTTTTGATGTAATTGGACGTGACATATGTTAAAGCACGCATTAAGACTTATGACACAGGCCGACAATATTATGAGTTCTTATTAATCTATATATTAAAAAGCAATAGAGTATAATTGATAAGAAGAGTTTATTAAAAGAAGTGTGTCGTTCACAGAAAAGGACAGCAAAAATAATTTTTTTAAATGTATATCATTTACATCTACTTATGTTCTATCGTCTTGGTTAATACCAACTGAATACGGCACCTACATTAAATAATTTTTAAATAAACCTGCACTATTTATATCAAGTTTATTTTAACCATAGCAACGGTGAGTTTATAATTATAACACATTTTATATTGTACTCATTTATATTTCAATGCAGTTTATGATGTTGTTGAATGCAGAAGTTTGCTTTTTGTCAAAAAGTAATTTTTGTGAAGTAAGTTGTGGTTCACAATGAACCGACTGTTTGCCAAGCTAGAAATGGTTTACTACTCGACTTTATAAAAACTATATCCGCGTTCATTTGCGCATAATGCTACCAGAGCCGGTTTTAAAGAAGACCAAACCGAATCCTTTGTTCAGACGGCATGTATTACGTGCAAGACTTTTGGTTGAATTTTATTGACTTGCCGGAATAACCTTTACAATGCAAGCGAGTAACAAGATATACGTAAGCGTCGATACGCCAAGCTTGTTGTTGCTGGGTATTAAAAGGTTCTAAATACAGGCTTCAGGCGTAGTAAATTTAGTCACCAACTTTCTTATTTGCGTTCATGCTCAATGCGCATGCTTTCTTGCACCACAGGCGATGATGGTGACATCATTTTTGCTTGTACTACTACTTGCTATTCGCCATTGCGACATATCGTGTTAAACTAAAATTGTTTTACAATAATATGTACTAGTCCTATTATGCTTTAGAAGTGCGTAATTTAGCAGTTTAAATGAAAATTGATTTACGATTTATTGGCGAGTATCTATCAACTATAGTAGTTTAGGGGTTTGCAATTTAGGTTCATTGACGCCATTTATAAATGTGTTCAGATAAACAATACGAAAACTATTACTGCACATGCCTAAATTTTGCATTGCTTTTTGGTATGATGATAATTAATAAAGTAAGGTGGAGTGGGGTAAGTACACAGCAGTTTTTAGCAAGTTTGACTTCCAAGGCAATTATCCTTCATTTGTTTCATAATATTGTAAAATTTATTAAAACCAACAAATATTTGGGTTAATACGCTTTAATTAACATTGATAAAATCGTGAATTTCTTTTATACTTTACTTTTTTAAGAAGATTGAAAAAAAATGCTTTTTAACGTAGTCAAATATCTTTTTTCGTTTAGGAGTTATTCAAATATATGCAAAAGACAGAAAGGAATTGAAAAAAAAACAATTATTGAAATAAATAAATGAGCGAAATGAAATAATTGCTGAAATAAAGCCCTAATATAACAAAGTCTAAAATATGTGGGGAAATGTTGAATGTTAAAAAGTAATATTTTTATTAAATTTAATCAATCTGAATCGAGACAACGTTCACATTCATATTGTCGTTTTTTGGAACCTTTGTTGCATGTTCCGCACACCCACTGCATACAAGTTACGCACTGAATCCAGTCTGCCTTCTTAATATAATGCCGAAAATTGCACTTGCAGATCGAACATAAATTACTGCTTTCACCCTTTGAGGTAGTCTTCAGTGTGCTCCTTTTTTTAGCAATCATTCTGCACTTTACCTCTTCCGATGTGATGACCTCCGCTCCTCTCGCAACTCTCCTCTTTTTCTTCACGAGGATAGGCGAATTTGTTCTTATGGTGTCCAGAAGAAGTTCTTCAAAATTTATAGTTTCTTGTAGTATTACTTCAGCACTAGGTTCTCTATCTTCAAAACGATGTGTTAATCTTTCTGGAGTTTCTCCAATTTCTGCATTTTTCAAGTACTTCATCAAAATTTTCAAAAAAAACGTCCAATGAATCTTCAGAAGCAGTTTCTAATATTATAGGTGGATGCAAAGTAGCTTCTTCAATGAATTTAATCATTGGTTCCTGTAAAATTTGAGCAGAACGTTCCCTTTCTGATGTTTTTGAATCCTTCCATTGTTTAAGCGAAATTGCGCTATACAATGAATCTGGAACTACGTTCCTCGAAAATGGATGTATGCCAGCTTTTTTGAAACCATTCATAATTATGTTTGGATCCAAGTCCCTCCAAATTTCACCAATTATTTTAGAAAACTCTCTTTTTGGAAGCATCACACCAATGTTCTGTCTTTGCCACTTAACCAGTTTTGCGTCCCATAAAGTTTTCAACGGCTTAAAGACGCTTAAATCTAAAGGTTGCAAAACATGACTGGTGTGAGGCGGTAATTTCAGAATTGTTACATTTCCCTCAGAAGCTAACTCAATCAATCTGATTGTCACATGAGTGGAATAACCATCGACAATTAATAAGACAGGGCGGTCAGTACCAATTACTTTCAAAAAGCTCTTTTCAAAATAATTTTCGAATACGACTGCCTCCATCCATCCATTAGTAGTTGCAGCATACGTAGTGTCAGGATATCCAGTATTTTCTGCAGCCTGCCATTGGTCCCAAATATTCTTTCCTTTAAAAATGATCAAAGGTGGAACTTTATTTCCAGAAGCCGAAGCAGCCATCAAAACTGTTATATTTTGTCTTCCAGGAGCACTGACAGTGCGAGTGCAAGAAATATTCTTACCGCCAACCACTCGAGTTTTGAAGGATCGGTGCAAAACTACTTTCGTCTAAATTCCAAATTCTATTTGGCATGTTTTCAATGCCTAGCTCACTTAAAGTGTCCTCCAACAGCATAAAATAGGCGTCAATTTTAAAAGGATTACAACTGTTTTTCGGGCGATTTCTACGCTTTGCGGTTTCTTTATCGATAAATTATGTCTTTTCGAAAAATTCAAAAACCAGTCTTCTCCAGGAATGCCATTTTTAAATGGAGTCTTAATTTTATTCGCATTAACGAATTGCCCAACCAGTTCTTGCAGCTCTTTTCTGGATAATCCAAACCCATACTTCTCCATTTGTAGCAGTCCGGAAACTAACCGTTTTTCTTGTTCGGAAGGTAGAGCAGTGCTTCTGCCATATGAATTTGATTTCATCCCACGATTTCCTTTCAAGTGACTTACTATTGTGGGATATGGGATGCCGTATTGTTTGCTAGCTCGGTATGCATTTATACGTCCGGCTTTTATATTTTCTATGACTTCTTCCAATGTTTCTTTTGCATAATTTCCTTTGTTAGTTTTTCTTATGTAAGTGCGGACCATGGTTCCTTCCTAAATAGTAATTTAATTAAGTGAATAACATCGAATTAGGTACGATAAATATTTTATTCAGTAATTTAACCATCAGAAATATTTAACCATATAAAACATTTTTATTTTATGAACTTATACTAAGTACTAAATTTTTAACGCTCAATTTATTCATAATTAAAAAATATTTTAAAGCTGTTTCCGGGGCAAGTGCACAGGCATGTGCACTTGCTCCAACACATGTGATACACTTGCCCCTTGTCTCAATATTTACGAGGCAAGTGCACATTACGGTTTTTCTCGATAAACTTTAACAATTCCACGAAAATTATTTGTTTAGGGTGAAATATAGTCAATATATTTTAATACTTACCACAAATAGTCACACAGAACATACAATTACATTAAGAATCACAGTACATTTATGAGCGCGCCAACTTTACTTCAACTCTCAATGTACGGCTATCAAAGTCACTGATATAATTCGGTGAATCCCACTGATAGCATGGAGAATCTCCGTGAATAGGTCGGTATTAACTTTGAGTAGATTACTACATATTAAAAATTTCAAATTTTCACATATTACAATAATTAGAGCCCGTTTATGCACTTGCCCCGTTTATGCACTTACCCCACTCCACCTTATGGCATTCCTATTACTATTGAAAGCAATTTCTTAATACTAAAACTTTTTTCTTTTATCAGGTGTATTCCAAACATCACATGGAGATCCCTATATAATGAATCAAGACGTGTAGACTGAATTTTTAGTTTATACAATGAATAATAGTGACAAAAATTATAAATAAACATTACTGTACTATGTAGATGATGGTTTGAAGTAATAAATTTGCAGTTATAATAGAAAATGAATAAAACTTTTACCTAACTGAATTAAAAACGATGGGCTAGCTTTATTGAACTTGATGGCATGATATATACATGATATATACAAAGAATTGATTACTACTGTGTATAGATTCTTAATAAATTTTTATTTCTACATATATTGGGGCTTATTTCTATTTCTGTGCTCAATTATCGATTTCAGAGAACTGAAACAACTACGTTTTACAAGTTTGATACCCCATAGCTATGTTATGTAATAGTATTAACTTTGGTCTGACTTCTTTATTAAACACTGGCATATGTTAACTAGATTTGTTATTTCAGTTAGAACGTTTAGCTGCACTTTTCATCGGCCTATGTGGTCCAATGATTAAACTACTCATCTAGCATGTCGACGGCTAGGGTTAGAATCTCGGGGCTAAAAAATTTTTCCCACTGCGAATACGAAATGTGATCCCGCAAGAGCTTCGTCCCGCGAATATTAAATAGACGTGGTGAAAAATTCAAATGAGTCATGAGGATCGAGTGATAATCTAACTGCGTCAGAATATATATGGCACAACCCCATTGAATAACCGCCGACGGAAAGTTAACTACCTCCAACGTCAAACAAATACTTGGGGAAAAGCCCTAGCATAATCAAAGAATAATTCTCCAATGACGCATACTCCGACGATCTATTCACTACCTCACAGCGCCGCCGAAAGTAAAACCTAAGATCTCGGAGTGAGAATCGAATGAGGATCGACCCGTGTCAGAACATACCTGTTTCCGCTACTGATCTAGCAAAAATACTTACATTATTGTTATTGACCTCGAATACATAGTGAATTTTTGGAAGTGTAATTAACAGTCCTGCAAGGTGTGTTTAAACAGGTTTTTTCACCGCACTTTGAATTTTGATATCAATCCGCTATCAGATCAATTTTATTTTAGGTTTAGCGTTTTGGCAAACTTTTTAAACTGAGCTTAAAAACACTTTTTTATAGTTTATAAAAAGTAGAGGACTTTCGGGAATCTAAGACAAGTATTTAAACTACAAATTTAAATGATCGTATATGAACAACAAGAGACAGTTGATAATTAATTTATTAAAATGAATTGTAATAAATATATAACACCTGTACAAACTTTTTTTAACTAACACCAAAAGACTAAATTTATCCATATTCAAATTCAATATGTACGGTTAAATCAACAAGTCCCGTACTGGTTGTGTCTATTATACTTATAATTCTGTTTCAACATTTCCGATATTTTACATTCTTTAATGTATTCGAAGTAGCAAACTGGTAAAAAACATAAAAATTCGTCATGTTCCACTTTAACCCGATTTGCATATTTAGTATGTACGGTCATAGAATAATAATTCGCTTCGCAAAGAAGTGACACTCTTCATAAATTACACTGCTTTTCATGTACCAAAAATACATGACTTCAGCCATTATTCTGTGGGTACACAGATGCAGCGGAAAATTTAAAAGCATTGGGTTAGAAATTGCTTTAAATATTTAAATTGATTTGTATGCATAACTGCAAAATTTAGGTTCTAACGTAATAAAGGAACCTATTGAAGTAATATTACAACGTAGAACAAGAACAGTACAATAAACTAAAGGGAGGTTGAGAATCTTATACCATAGAATAATTATACACTACGCTAATGTGACTGTATTATTATTCTAAGGATATACGAACAAAATAATGATGGATTTTAGACATCCGCAAAGAAATTTATTCTTCCTAGAAACGCCGAGTGTCACTTCTTGTTATTATTATTCTATAGTACGGTATATATGCCCAAAGCACGATACTTTTGGTAAACCAATAACTCCAAAGCTTTCTTTGTCGGCTTACGGTGCATTGTTATATTCATTTTGCTAAAATCCATTATGCGTTTATTGGTTCAGATGATTTAAAAAAACATTAACAAGTTAAACTAAAAGCGAACCATAAAACAAAAAGCTTGTAATCCACTTATTTATAAAAACCATTTTGCTTACATACCTGTTATTTATTTGCAACTGCTTGTAGCAGTCATGATGTGGGGCTTTTAAATAACGAGTCTGACACTGTAAAACATTTTATTTTGATTTCATACATATTTACTTATTATCACTTTCAATATACACCCCCTCCTCTATCCCTGCAACGCTCCATGCGAATCTTCCATTGTTCGAAACTGTGCTGGAAGTCTTCTTCTGTCAGCTCCTCCAGGACGCGTGCCGCTTTCCTTTTCACAGCTTCAACGGACTCAAATCTTGTTCCTTTTAATGCAGATTTCACCTTAGGAAACAGATAAAAGTCGCACGAATAAGATGAATAGTCTAACATTGGGATGCTGTACTTGGCAAGAAACCTCTTGATAGACAATGCGGAATGAGCCGGCGCATTGTCTTGGTGGAGAACCCATGAATTGTTCTTCCACAATTCGGGTCGTTTTTCCTTATTCTTTCACGGAGTTCAGCAAGAACGTTAAGGTAGTAATGTTGATTAATAGTTTGACTTTCAGCAACCCAGTGAAGATACCCAATCCCATGAATATCGAAAAAAAACAATTATCATTGCTTTGAATTTTGATTTGTTTATTCGAGTTTTTGACTCTCGGTGAAAATGGGCTCTTTCAATGCATGAATTGGTGCTTCGTTTCAAGATCATAAGTAAAAAACCACAATTCGTCACATGTTATCCTTTCCAATAAGTCCGGGTCATTTTAAATGACATTCAAAGTGTCACTACAAACATTGCGAGCTTCTTGTTGTTGAAACGTGAGAATTTTAGGCACCATTTTGGCACACACGTTTTGCATGTTAAAATTGTAATGTAAAATTTGTCGTACGTATTCTTTATCCATTCTTACAATTTCAGCAATCGCATGAATACTTATCCGACGGTCAGATCGAATCAGATTACCGATTTTCTTGATATTGTCATTCGTTTTTGACGTGGAAGGGCCACCCGGGCATGAATCATCGTAAACGTCTTCTCGGTCATCTTGAATACGTTTAAACCACTCAAAAACACGTGGACGCAATCAACATTCATTGCCATACACTTCTTTTAATAAATTATAAGTTTCAGTAGCGGTTTTTCCAAGCTTTATGTGAAATTTCACAACAATTCGTTGCTCTATTGATACACTTAATATTTTTCCGGCGAAACAAAGAAGCACCTCTAATGTGAACAAAGGCTACGGCTATACTAATTTGTTTACAGAAGCGGGAGGCGCTGCATTCGAAAGAGGTTTCACGATAAACAGCTGCCGTTCGCTAGCGTTTGGTGCATGCGCACTTCTTCTGTAGCAGCATTAGTCTTGTTATTTAATAGCCACACCTCGTATGACTAATTTTACTAATTGCTTCGTAATTTCAGAAATTTGTAGAGGCCAAAAACATAATTTATGAGCACTTTTGCAACTAACTGGTACGTTTCTACTGGTCACTAAAGTGTGGGAAATAAGTTATTTCCTAATAACGCTAAACATGTAACTGATGAACAAAATCTCCAAGAATTTTGCGTTTTCTAGTAAAATTCGGCTTAACTAGAGTTGTAATTAAAAACATTTGCAGACTTCATTTTACTACAAAAGAAAAACCTTACTGCAAGACTTTCGTGAGACTTGTAAGAGATATAAATTATAACCAAAGGCTGTCATCTGTGATTACTTATATGCGTTTTAAAGGCGACCGAAGGTTGTCCGAAGCTAGGCATGAGTGGGGGAACTAAAATGAAAGATCAGTCTTCTTAGAAGATATTTTTACGTTTTTGTCTACAACTAATATGACCGCTATGTTGTCACACTGCTTCAAATGTTAGGTTAGGTGGTTTTCTTTAATTAAAAATTCAGAACTACATTCAAACATGTGAAAAATGATAGCAGTAGTATGGAAAATGCTGAAATTAGCATAGCAAGTGAATGTGGTTACAGTTTAAATATTTAAAATGTTGGTCAGCAGAATCAACAAACATTTGGAGAAAATGTTACCGAAACAAAACGTTATATATAGTATTAATTATAATGTAATACGTCACACCTATTGTAATACATAAGGATGGGGAAAATTAAAGAATATGAGCATGAGATCCATATACGCGATATAACGCGGTTCTTCAAGGCAACTTACCAGATAGCATTTCCCATCGTGAACAGGCGCAACATCAAATTGATGACATGGTTAATGGGGGCATTATCATGGCAGCCCGATCGGAATATAATTCACACAAAAAAGACAATAGTGTCCATGTGTGTTTAGATGCGAGGTTTTTGAATTCCCGTATGGAGAAGGACCATGTCATTCCTTCGCGACCGGAAAAGCTTGTAGTTAAATTTCACCGTGGTCGCTTCCTGTCTACCCTGGATATGACAATCCTATTATCAGATTCCGATTATGGAGCAGGATAAGAAATATGTCGGTTTCCTTTTCAACGAGGCTACCTATATTTTCAACGTTTTGCCCTTCGGACTGTCAACATCAGTAACTAGTTTTATAAAGGGGATAAGTCAAATATTAGGGCCTGATGTGGCCGGGTTTGTAGTAGTATATGTGGATGACGTACTGATTTTCTCGAATACTACCGAGGAACATCTAGGCCATTCGAACATTTTTCTTTCAAAATTAAAAGAGGCCAATTTAACGTTAAAGTTAAACAAATGTGCTTTCGCTAGGAAAAGCGTTTCGTTTTTAGAGCACACTATTGTACCGGAGGGTATCTTCATGGACCCATCACGGATATGAGCTCAAGTATTTTCCGAAGCTGCGTAATGTGACAGAACACGCCGATTTTTGGAGTTAATTAACTACGATCAAAGATTCTGCCAGAATTTCGCGGATCTCAATATTCCTTTGTTGATTTTATCGAGGAAAAATATTAATTGAAAGTGGGATTCGAGCAAAGAAGATGTTGTTATTGCTATAAAGGAAGCATATATTAAAGTAACCATGGTGAGTCATCCGGACTTCTTTTTATTGCTTTTATTCATCACATTGAACGTAAGTACTTTATAGTAATGCTAGTTTTCCTGTTTTTTGTTAATTACAATTTTTAGCCAATGATTAAGGTTTCATATTATCCGAAACGTTGATGTTCAATAAATGATTATTCAATAATTAATTTTTTATCGGACGCCTTCATTCCAGAACGATTTTCCATCAACATTACTTTATAATATATATATATATATATATATATATATATATATATTGCTGTGAAACCACCAAAATCCGGGTACTCCGGATTTCGAATCGAGCCCACAGAATTGGGCGTCATGTATGCTGTGAAACCTCCTAAATTAACTGGTCCGTCGACTTTCTTCTGTTCATCGCCTCGGCTGCTCCCCTAGATAAACCTTCATCCTCATTCATAAAAAAAAACAAACACATTCCTACCACAAACATCAACGTTAACTCTATTTACATCAATATTCACAATACATTAAAATTTCAAAATTAAAATTCAGCATAAATTTCAGTATCAGAAAATTTCAAGATTTAAATTTGTTATCATTTTAATGTGCATCCAAAATTAAAGTCCTTGTAGGATGCCTACTAATTAATATAACAATATATGCAGACCTGAGTCTGAGTACAAAGGGAGCATCTACCACCCCTTTACGTTAATTAACCAGGTTTGTCTAATTGAGCTCAAAGACATACCCAAATTTTCATCATAATCCAGAACATCAATACTAAATACCCCTTTCTACTTGAACAAGCAAATTTCATCTTAAAATTAAAATTTTATTGTTAGTACAATTTCTCTACTGTCCATTTTGAGTAAATCAATTATAAAGTTATTCAACACACACGAAAACATCAAGTTCAAACAAAATAGTATAATTTACCTGAAGGTTACTGCACTCGTAGCTTCAATGTACATCGTCCCTTTGTTAATCACACCATTCCAACTGGGTTATGTTTACGGCTTCTGATTCTCAACGCTTTTAAAATTTTCTCCATCACCATTTATTTAAAGTTGTTTCAGGGCTTTTCCGGAACTCATCTGTGTATATCTGAACCTTGTTTTGTGGATCCAGACACGTTTATGCACCATTTAATTATTAATACCCCCGAAAAATAACAAAGAAATCCATACTTCTTTCACCAATATACGCCAAAACTGCCTACTTTTGTGTATTCATTTGTTGTTGTAAATTGGTACAGTGATACTAAACTTTATTACCTTGTATCTTCTTTTCTAAGTGCACTAAAGTACATTCATTGTAGCACGTAAAGAACAAGCTGTTTTAAATCACAAAATATTCGAGCAAACTGTTTAAATTATTTAATCAAAACCGGAAAACTAAAAAGCACTGTTTAACGCGTTGAATCAAGACGAAGATCTAAGAGAGCTTGTTCATATTCACCTGGGTATATATAGAGGTTAGCCTGTCTGTCGGTCGAGTCCCCAAAACGGACAATTCTAAAGAATTTCGCATGCTAGGTTCCCATTCCGCAGCCCGGCATGCGATTTTTACGAATTTTGCACTCGCACCAGTTAAATCTCAGAAATTTCGACACGGCACGCAACGTCTGGAAATAATTAATTGAATTTTATACAGAAATGTTATTTTTACCTCTCAAATTTTGCCTTTTACTTTCAACCAATCGCAACCCCATGACGTTGCTCTACTCACGCCTTTTACTATATGTGTCTCGATCTTGCATATATTATCTGTCTCTATCTACCCTGTTCTTATTAGTGCAAATTGATATTCTTTATTATCGATTATTTCAGTCCATGTGGACTGTGAAATAATCCACCTTTAGCATTTCTCGTAACTATTATGCGACGGTTTCTCCAACATTCTCTGTAACCATTAATTATCTGCAAAATTTACGTAGAATGAGCTCTTTTAAAAATACGCAGGTGTTCAAACATACTATTAATTCTCAGAGCTATATTTCATGGTATTTTATTGGGTTTTTACAAGTTTTTATAGATATTATCTGTTACTAACGATTCAATTAACTTCAATTAAAAATAATACCCTTTAATTTTTAGTGAATCCTAATTAAATATTCAATTATTATCTGTACGTTTTGTTTAATACCGGTTACTTGAAATAGAGTTAATTAATATAAATTTTGCACGTAATTTCTCTTTGTTTCTTTACTAGGAATAATTAAATTACACGCAGAGCTTTTTAATACTGCTTCTTTTGATCTAAAGCGTCTTGTACATGATTTAAATCTCTTATGTTTAATGAAACGACTGACTTTTTATGCTTCACGGTTTTAATAAAGCGTACCTCTTCCCAAAGCTTCTACACGGTGATGAAAATTATTTGATGTGATTATTTAATTTTCTACCCTGGTCTAAATATGAGTAATATATATACGCACACTAATAGTCATAACGAGTTTATTGGTATAGTTTTAAATCAAACTCTTTATTTTTTCAACAAGCTTTCGATTTAATATCTAAATCTTCATCGGGGCCCTATTAAAGAAATTATGAACATCAAAGGTAAACGGAAAAATAATTTTAAATATTGAATCGAAATGTTTGGCGAGAAAACAAAGAGTTTGATTTAAAACTAGACCAGTAAGTCTGTTATTACTATTAATTTAAAATAATTCTTGGTTGTTATATATTTATATACACATGGGTATCTGTCTGCGTGTGTTAGTTTGTTCCTTCCGTTGTTAATCCGTAGCTAGTTTGAAACATGGGGTTGATTCTTAGCATGTCTCCGCTCCTGGCGCCTTCTGCATAAAGCTCTCTATCAGGTAGGAAATTAAAGAGTAATTGTAAATTCAATTGTACAACTTTTGATCATTTTAAAATAATAAATGTTCAAAAACTGAGTTTTTGCGTAAAATTAGCTTATAACAGCTGAAGGTGAGACTATCTAGTACTAGGTTTTGTTGCCTAAAAGTAATTAATATAATCTTAAGTTTTTGCTTTTAGTAATATCTCATCACTTAAGGTCGGTTCGACGCAGCTCTAACTTCTTTTCCATTCTGTGCTAATCTAAAAAGCTCTACATACCCTTCACAACCTAAATTTCTAATAATTTGACTAATATAGTTTGGTCTAGGTCTTCCTATATCCTTCTATCTTTTTCCTATCCACCTGGCTCTACATAGATATTAGCAACCTGATGGTTGTTAAAGAACTCTAACATGTTTACATGATTACCTTTTATAAGGAAATGAAATATAACCTGGTTATCCGCTTCAAAAAGGAAAAGTGTTAAATTATATGTTATGGTAAGGCTTAAGCAACGAATCGCTGCCAACCTGCCAGACCGCTACCTAATTGTGAGTTATGTCATGGTGAGGTTTATTAAATTATGTTATGGTAAGGCTTAAGCAAAGCAAAGTAATATCTACATCGCCTAAATTATATTCGATATATTTAACTGAAAATAATTTATAAAACGTGTTAATAAACTACTAATGATTTTATGTTTCTGTTTGCAATCGGAATTGTGTTGAAGAAAAGAGCAAATAAACTGATAGATAGCACAAACACAGAAAGCATAATAAAACCAGGAATGGATACTAAAAAGTAGAATATCGTGATAAAAATGAGGCGTTTTAAACTATACAAGGCTGGAGAAGTTGAAAATAATTTATAAAGGTTTATTATCATGAATTATAACAGATTTATTAAACAAATAAGAAATAAATTATTTCTCTAAAACCAACTATAAATGTATGAAGATGTTAACGTCCTTGTGCGGTAACAACCAAGAAATGTATATTGAAACTGATATTGCGTAGCAACAGCAAGTATTAAGATAACAGGTATAGAGTAGCTTATAAAATGTAACTAAGCAAATATGTTCTAATAATTAAAACAAAGTGTTTTCAGTATCCAAGTATGAAAAAGCATAGCTGGAACATTAAAGAACGAATTTTAAAAATTCTACATTTATTACATAGCAAATAATAAAGACAAAATTAAACTTAGCCATTTTCATGTATATTACATAATTACTCCTGTTTAAGTTCGCTTGTTTCAAATTAATAAACAGAAAATAAATTGCGAGAAAGGAATTATTTTCTAAAATCTATTTATATGAAAAGTATGTAATACGTATGTGAATATCAATATCTAATTCCCACCTACGTCTTAATTGAAATAAGCCTATAAGGAACTGCTCACTTTAGACTTAAAACAAAAAGACAAAGCAAGTAATTAAACATATAGAAAATGCATACTATTAATTCCAAATAGATCGAGTATAAATCGATTTGTCAAGCATTATTAATCAACATAAAAACGTATAATGATAAGTGTAAACCAAAGGAAATAAAAACGAAATTTTTGTAGAACAATCAAGAATGCTTATTTAGTTTCAAAAATATACCTATACATATACAGTGCCACCAAGGTAACAATAGCTTCGGAAAATATGCGAACTAAATTATGACAATAGCATCTGTAACCAATCATAAAATGGAGTTGCCCTGTTGTACATTCCGCGTATAAAAAGTCATTAAATTGTAATGTTGTTTTTTAGATAGTTATGTATTGAAATTTCTGTAATGTACAATGGGTTTAAATTTATAAAAACTTAACAAAAACTAAAATTGTAATGTCTTTAAAATACAAATCTTATTCCTGTTAAATAATTTGTAGCAATATTCCTAGTTCTAAATTTACTATGATTTTGTTTTAACACTTGTTGATTTATTAGAAGTATATAGTATATACCAGTTGCTGGTATTAATATTACACTAATTTATTAAAGTAATCATAATACCTAACCTAGAAAAGTAATTTTAATATCTCATAAAATTTTTACACAGTGCCATCAGGCCACACTCTTCTAGGGTTTATGTTTGTTTGGAACAGCTGTAGAGTCAATCATATTTCTTAAATTTTTTATTATAAGCGCTACTGTTTAAATCAGCATGGTATAAACGATTATATGCGCATAAGCAGCCATCCAGTTAGAGTTGAAAAAATCACTTATTGTAGCTAGCAATATATTACCACAATATTTTAGCTTAGGTACTAATTTTGTAAATCCTATTATCATGTAACAGCACATGATAATAAGATTTATAAAATATTACTTAAGCTAAAACATTGCTGTAATATATTGCTAGCTACAAAACGTTTTTTGCAATTTAAAATAAACCTATTCAGCCCTAAATAAACATAATCGTTGCCCTTTTTAATAGGATATGCAGATGCATAGACTCTGTTGATGGTAATTCTGCAAACTTCGACACATTTAACAACTTAGGGAATGCAGGTTAAAGTAAAGAAATGTCACGTGATTTTCATAATAACTTTTATTAAATACAACGTCGTGAATGTAGATCTGGCGTAAAACCTAAGACAAATAGTTGAAAAAATATTTAGTCAATTGCAAAACTCAAGATCTCAAATTTATTATCTAGGACCCTGGTTGATCCGGCAACAGGCTCTTAGAACAGTGGGATTCAGTAAACAGTTATTATTTAAAGTATGATTCCACTTATCAAAACAAATATGTTTCAAATAGGAGCTTATAAGGAAATTCCAGCTTTTAATGAAAGAATCTGGTATAAAAGCTCAAATAGATGTTGACTAAAATATTGTTACGAACTACTATTAAGCAACCCGTCAAACACACAAGTTGCAAAACCGAAGCACTTTCGCCAGGAATTAAGAATGTTCCAAAATATACCAGAGTATCAATCATTTATTTAATTCAAGGTATATATAAGACCGCTAATGATGTACAGAGTCTAGTCTATATCCAAATGTCGTATATAAATTATATCGTGTAAAATTAGTCAGTTATGTTTTGAAAGTCCTATAGTAAATATAAATTTGTGTTATGTAAACGTGTATATTGTACCGCCAGCTTGTACATAAATAGACAAAAGTGTAATAAATAAATTATAGTAGTGTTTAGTGTTGTTAAGAAGACTTATGGTTATAAATTTTGTTTAAGAAGATATTAGTGCTTGTAAATAGCATTAGTGTGATAGTGCTTCATTGTTAATTGGACTGAAAACATCTATAAATAAGGCATATACTGTTAATTAGACTTGTGAGTAGTGAGTAATAAAGACTTTTGTTATTACTTATTCTAAGTTAGTGAAACGCGTTTATAGTAGCCCGCTACACTAATGTTAGGCTGTGTTGGGTGTATAGTGATTAATTTAAAAAAACACAAATCTAAAGACATTTGAGTAGTTTGTATATGCCCGTTACAAGAATCCAAAGTAAAATGGACGCAGAAACTTTAATGAATTTCTTTAAGGACTTTAAATCCGGTATGGAAGAGAGGTCGGCTAAACTAGAAGTAACACTCAGTGAAAACTTAGTAAGGTCAGTTGAACTAGAATCGACCCTTAAAGAGTTTAAATACGGTACGGAGGTGACACTTTGTGAAAATGCAGAGAAAAGGGAAGAAAAGTTAAGTGAAAATGCTGTGAAAATGGAAGAAATGGTTAGTGAAAATGCTGAGAAAATGGAAGGGATAAGTGAAAATGCTGCGAAAATGGAAGAAAAGTTGAATAAAAATACAGCTACGTTAGAACAAAGATTAACGGAAAGCTGCATTGCATTGAAAGAAGATTTCACTGAACAGGTAAAAACAGTTGAGCTAAAGTTGGAAAGTAAATTGATAAAAAATTGATAAAAAAGAAGATATCATGAGACTGCAAGAACAAGTGATTTCACTAACAACGCGGCCACTTGAATTAGTAAACCAAGTCGTAAATCAGAACCTCCCAGAAATAAAAAACCTGGAAGGGAGCGAGTCAACACCGTCAAAATTTAAAGTAAAACCACCCATTTCGATGATATAACATCTTGGCCGACATATTTGAAACAATTTGAAGCTGCTGCAATAGCAAACGGTTGGTGCAACAAAGAGAAGGCTATCTCCTTAATAGCGGCCCTACGGGGGAAAGCTTTTAACATATTGCAAAGCATTTCCGATTATCAACAGAATGATTCCGGTCTCTTAACATCGAAGCTTGAGATGAGATATATAGACGCTCACCTTCAACAGGTTTACCATGCACAAGTTAAGAACCGCTCGCAAAAGACAAATGAAAGCCTGCAAGAAATTGAAGCTAACATTGCTAGATTAGTTAGGTTGGCATACCCAACGGCACTAGATAGCTTCCTCCAACAACTGGTTGTTCAAACATGCAGATATCACACAGGGTGAGTCACAAAATTCGGTCTACTTTAGAAAAATCTGGTCAATCGCAGAACAGCATAGAAGAAATAATCAACCGTGTCGCGGAAAAGCTAGAAAAACAACGACCGCGGAGACGAGGTCTGCGATGCTAGAGCTTCGGTGCAGTTGGTCATATACAGAGAGGTTGTACACAACCAAAAAAACAAACGGTTGAGCAGCAGGAAGACTAAAGCAAGTCGACGTAAGAGGGGAACGTCAACAGCATAACGTAGTGCTCCGGAAATTATCATCCGTGCTGCATCGTCCATAGGAAGTCTGGACAGAATTTATATTGATGATAGAATTAATGGTAGAGTTTCTCGATTACTCTTGGATACAGGAGCGACAAGAAGCAATGTGCGACCATATTTGGTTGGTCGTGGAAAAGTGCTACCTGCACCGGTATGTCTTCGAACAGCAAGTGGTGAAACAATATCTACTAACAGAGAGACTGCCGTAATTTGGGAATTGGAGACAAACTAATTAATCATCTGGTGTTGGTAACTGAAATTACAAAAGAAGTTATCTTGGGAATGAATCTCATGAGAGAATATGAGTTTCTGTGAACATGAAAAGAAATGTGCTTCGGATAGATGATGATGAGATTCCATTTCAAGGGACGAGTAGCCAGACGATGCAAGTTTGAATGATTTGTGATATGAAAATACTCGAGAAGACAGAAATGATCGTGATGGGTCAAGAGGGATTACTGATTGGAAGAATATGATACCAGTAATGGTGCTAAACATTAATCCGCATAGGGTGATCCTAAAGAAAGACGTGATTGTGGGAAGTTGCATTCCAGTATGCCATATTAAACGGTGTGTGGACGACACAAAAGATGAACCAGCCAACGGTTGCTCACAAAAATTGCTGGATATGTTGATACTTTCGTGTCAAGAATTAAACGGCGACCAACTGAGCAAAGTCAAAGAACTGGTCAGACGATATCGAGATGTGTTTGCACTGGATAATAATGAGAAAGGAAAGACGAATGTTGTGCAACACAAGATCAATACTGGAGATGTGCAACCAATACAACAACATCCTAGGAGGCTTCCTTTGGCAAAATGTAAGAAAGCCGAGCAAATTATCACATATATGGAAAAACAAGGAGTGATTGAGCCCTCGGATAGTCCATGGGCATCCCCGGTAGTGCCTGTCAAGAAAAAGGATGGGTCGACAAGGTTTTGTGTACACTACCGGCGGCTAAACAATGTCACAAAGAAAGACAGCTATCCTTTGCCCAGAATTGATGACACCTTGGATACTCTATCCGGATCTAAATGATTTTCGACCTTGGACTTGAAAAGCGGATACTGGCAGGTAGGCTTGGAACCAAACGATAAAGAGAAAACTGCGTTTACAATTGGAACTGGATTATGCCAGTTCAAAGTCATGCCCTATGGATTATGCAATGCCCCTGCTACTTTTCAATGTTTGATGAAGTCGATACTGTGTGGACTATCCTGAAAAACATGTCTGGTGTACCTAGACGAAGTGATAGTATTAGGCGGGTCTTTTGAAGAACACCTTAAGAATCTAGAGGAGATATTCCAAAGATTACGCGGGGCAAACCTTCTAAGAAATGTCACCTATTTGGAAAAGAGGTGAAATACCTAGGACATGTCGTTTCGAAGACCGGAATAAGAGCCGACCCTAACAAGATAAAAACGGTACAAGAGTGGCCTACACCAGCAGATATACACCAACTACGCAGTTTTCTAGGATTGTGTACATATTACCGACGTTTTATACTTGGGTTTGCGAACATTGCCAAACCGAAATTAACCGAAGATGGACAAGAATATAATTGGAATGACGACTGCCACAGCGCATTTGAACAACTAAAACGGCTACTAGTTACAGCACCAATTCTGAGTTATCCATGGATGGAGGGTAAATTTTTGTTGGATACCGATTCAAGTAACACAGCTATAGGAAGCGTTCTTTCTTAAGTGCAGGACGGACAAGAAAAAGTTATTGGGTATTTCAGCAAGGTCTTGTTGCGGACCTAAAGAAACTATTGTGGACAAGAAGGGAGCTGTGGCCGACGTCAAAACCGTAGAACACTTTTATAAGTACTTATACGGCCGTGAATTCCTGTTAATAACAGACCATGCTGCACTAAAATGGTTACTGCAGTTTGAAAATCCTGAACGGCAAGTTGCAAAGTGGATAGAACGGCTGCAAGAATATGACTTAGACACAGAACATCGTGTAGGAACTAGCCATCGGAATGCAGACGCTCTGTCAAGAGGACCTTGTCCGGTAGACTGCAATCATTGTTTCAAGATGGAAAAAAATAAGTGTCACTCATAGAATGACGGTAACTGATGATACCTGGCAATCCGAATGAATACTACAAGACCAGGAGAATGACGCCGAATTGGGACGTATTAGCCGATACCGTTATCAGTCATCGAATTGGTGTCAGGAATCGGGAATATTCCAGCATATACCAGAGTATGAATCATCTATTTAATTTGGGGTATATATAACTCCGCTGATAAAGGAGAAAGTCTAGTCTATATTCAAATGTCGTATATAAATCATATTTTAAAGTTAGTTAGTTATGTTTTAAAAGTCCTATAGTAAATATAAATTTGTGTTATGTCAACGTGTATATCGTACCGCCAGCTTGTACATAAATAGACAAATGTGTAATAAATAAATTATAGTAGTGTTTAGTGTTGTTAAGAAGACTTATGATTAAAGATTTAGTTTAAGAAGATTTTAGTGCTTGTAAACAGCGTTAGTGTGATAGTGCTTCATTGTTAATTGAACCGAAAGCATTTATAAATAAGGCATATACTGTTAATTAGACTTGTGAATAATGAGTAATAAAGACTTTTGTTATTACTTGTTCTAAATTAATGAAACACGTTAATAGTAGCCCGCTACAATATGTTACTGAGTATCGTATTTTCAGGCAGAATGGGTCATGATCCCTCTTTGTTACATTACAGGTAAAGAACAGATTGTTAACGTTGGTGAAGCTTTGCCAATTGAAACTGATATCTTCATACTGCTCAATGAATGGAAATGGAAATTTTGTAGTTACTTGCCTAATGATGGTATAGCATTTGAAGATTAAGGGCAGTGTTTTCTACATCTGTTAGTTTTGACTCGTAACAAAGTGAGTATGAACGAACGTGAAATTTATGCAGGAATTTAATAATTGTTTACTCTGTCATTAATTTGTCTAATCAAAAAACACCCGAGCATTTCTTTTATAGATACATTTTTTCCTCGCTCAATATTTTTTCATCAACAATTTTGCTTGAAAAACTGACATTCGATAAAATTACTGATTGGCAAAATTGTTTCGTTATAAAGAGAAATTTATCGTATACAAAAATATCGTATTTTTACATTGAAAATTCAAAGCTTGAATTATTTACGTTTACTATAAGATTGATTACTCAATGTTACATTAATCCTTGTCAAGTTAAGATGAGTGCATTATTGTTTTTGTTTTATCAGTAACTATGTATTGATTTTATTATTAACATTCAGGTAACTCGCTAATATATAATTATTTCTGTTATTATTATATTAATCCTGATTACTTTCATGAGAGCCTATATGTCATAATTTTCATAAAATATGAGTTTCCACTACAAAAATAATTCTGACATCAAAATTAAAAAATATTATAAATGTATATGCTTAGAAATTTAATAAATATCATTGGGATGTAAAAACTATGTTACACATGTACATCTTATTACAAACCTCTTCACAGGGTTTATAAACCTAATACAACCTTAAGAGAAAACTACTTAAAAATATTATAACTAAAAATTAACTATGTCATATGTAACAGTGCTATCATCATAATCGTACAAGCTGTAACTATTATAAAGCTTAATAATCATTTTCATTTAAAAAACCAACTTTTTTTAATTTTTAATTCGCATCACTCTATGAATTACTAACTAAAGATAAATGGACGTTAATCTTCTGTATCGATAAATACTTCTGTGGCCCACCAGCTCTTAATTTCTTGTTCTGTAGATGCAACAGTTTCACTTATACTTCAGGCGTAGCTCTTGAAAAAGCATTTTTCCAAGTAGTGAATGACAACGAGTCACCGCTACCAACGTGGTCATAATAGTATATTTTTGTGATACCTTATATACGTTCAATTGGGTAGCAAATACAGTGATATGGAGAAAGTCGCAATAGTGAATATCCATAATTTTTCGGCTAACCTGTCAACTGCGTATAATGGTTAAGATTTATTACAAAAACGTAGTAGAGTAACTTCAAGCATTAAGGGCCAAAATTGGTGGGTGGTGCTCTACGCCACTCTAACCTAGATTTGAGTGCTTTTCGAGTTTAGCTAACCCAGGTTAAAGCGATTATTTTTTATAGGCTTATGGTGATTGTCATATCTAGTTTGATAACTTTTTGCATTTATTGGTCTGGATGATTGAAAAAACATTAACAGGTTAAATTAAAGACAAAACAAAAGACAAACAACTTGTAATAACATTTTTGCTTATATACCTGTAATTTATTTGCAATTTTTTAAGACTAAACGTATGAATAACTATACTAATGTATTTTAGAAATTTGTAGAGGTCAACAACATGATTTATGCACTTTTGTAACTAACTGATACGTTTCTACAGGTCATTAAAGTGTAGGTAATAAGTTATTTTCTAGTAACGCTATATATGTGACTGCTGAACAAAATCTCTACGAATTTTGCATTTTCTAGTAAAATTCGGCTTAACAAGAGTTGTAATTAAAAACGTTTGCAGACTTCATTTTACTACAAAAGAAAAACCTTACTGAAAGACTTTCGTAAGGCTTGTAAGAGATATAAATTATAATCAAAGGTTGTCATCTGTGATTGCTTATATGCGTTTTAAAGGTGACCGAAGGGTTGTCTGAAGCTAGGTATGAGTGGGGGAAGTAAAATGAGAGATCAGTCTTCTTAAAGGATATTTTTTCGTTTTTGCCTACAACTAATATCACCGCCATGTTGTTACACTGCTTCAAATGTTAGGTTAGGCGGTTTTCTTTAATTAAAAATTCAGAACTACATTCAAACATGTAAAAAATGATAGCAGTAGTATAGAAAATGCTGAAATTAGCATACCAAGTGAATGTGGTTACAGTTTAAATATCAAAATGTTGGTCAGTAGAATCAACAAACATTTGGAGAAAATGTTACCGAAACAAAATGTTATATTTAGTATTAATTATAATGTAATACGTCGTCACACCTATTGTAATACATAGGAGTGGGAAGAACTAAAGGATATGAGCATGAGATTCATATGCGCGATATAACGCGGTTCTTCAAGGCAACTTACCAGATAGCATTTGCCCATCGTGAACAGGCGCAACATCAAATTGATGACATGGTTAATGGGGGCATTATCATGACGGCCCGATCGGAATATTTTTCACCTTTAACTGCGGTCATCAAAAAGACTTTGGTGAGGCTTGTAAGAGATATAATTAAAACCAATGACTATATCACCTGTGATTGCTTAATATACATTTTAAAGGTAACTGAAGGTTGTACAAAGTTAGATATTAAGTGGGAGAAGTAAAATAAAAGATCACTCTTTTTAAAGAATATTTTTTTCTTTTTTTGCCTACAGCTAATGTGACCACCATGCCGTCATATGTTAGGTTAGATGGTTTTCTTTAACTAAAAAACTACAACTACATGCGTTTTAGGAAGTTTAGTTAATTAATTTTCGAATCGAATTTCTAATAGGGCAGAATTTTACACCGATATACTTTGCAATTAAGAAATAATTTATTAAAAGTTGTATCATCTACAATTCGTTGCATGTAAAGTGTAATTACAACAAACCCATTAATGTTTAATACTACGGAAATGTACAGGGGTTTTATGAATCACCGCGTAATTAGAAATCGGTTTAATGCAAGATTGAATATCCAAAACCTAATCAGCTATAGTTTTTGCGAGTACGGTTGACACGTTTGTCCTTAATTGCATTCTTTTGCATATAAACTGGAGCAGAACGAGTGGTAAGTCTATTTCTTTTCACCGAAGATAATATGTAGTATTAATGTATTTCGTGTTTTTAGTTTCTGTTTAGTGTACCGTTTCTACTTGTAGTTGCTTCTCCTTACTCCCTTCTCAATGTCTTGCGTGAAAGATTAACGGACCTAATTTATTTGTCTTCAGATACAATTCTTGTATGAAAAGTAAAACTACATGGATAGCAAACTAAAAACATTTGTGTTTATTGAGAACGTACAGAAGCGAACAAGAATATTCATCTAGGTTGCGATGAGGTATTAGAGAAATACTGCTCGTATTATAATAATCGAATTACAACCCCTAATCTCCGATCGTAGTTAACTAACTCCAAAAATCGGCGTAATTCCGTCACATTACGCGGTTACGGAAAATATTTAATAGCTCGTATCCGTGATGGGTCCATGGAGATACCCTCCGATACAATACTGTGCTCTAAAAACGAAACGCTTTCCCAAGCGAAAGCACATTTGTTTAACTTTAACGTTAAATTGGCCTCTTTCAATTTTGAAACAAAAATGTTCAAATGGCTTAGATGTTCTTCCGCAGCATGCGAGAAAATCAGTACATCATCAACATATATTACTACAAACCCGGCCACATCAGGCCCCAATACTTGACTTATCGCCTTTATAAAACTAGGTACTGATGTTGACAGCCCGAAGGGCAAAACGTTGAAAATATAGGTAGTCCCATTGAAAAAGAAACCGACATATTTCTTATCCTGCTCTGTAATCGGAATCTGATAATAAGATTGTGTCATATCTATCGTAGACATATTATAACCCCGCCGGCGAGGTACGCGCGCCACTAAGTCAGTTGGTATCAATGTTAGATAATGTAAAAAAGACGCGCAAATAATAGATGACGTCACACAATTATATAAAATTACTCCATCACATAAAAAAAGAAACGGAAAGGCTACTCACATAATTTGCAGGGCTTCTTGCAGAAATACTCCATGATGTCGGCGGCGGCTTCGCTAGTCTTTCGGGCGTCGACTGCTTCGCTAATCTTTCGGGCGTGGGAATTCTTGAGCCCGGTTGAATCCAAATTCGATTTGTCTTCCTCTTATATGTAGATAAACATAAGGTAAGGGGGGGCAGGTAGAGGTACGATAATTGGGAATTACAGGAAACCTACATATCAGAAAAAAGACACGATACGATACAAAACAACTGCACTTGTTCACGTCTCGGAGGCTAGTCCAGACACGTATCCGGAAATACACCACTTCCTCCTTCTCAGCACACCGCGTCGGCGCAATCCGCGCGACGCACTGTCTTAAGTGACGGAAATACGCGCACAAATCTTTTTAAATTTATGGCGCGAAATTCTTACAAATTAAAACTTAATTAAGAAAGTTTAGTGCCAAATTTTTCGGCACGTAACAGACAGGAACTGACCGCGATAAAATTTAACTAAAAGCTTTTCCGGTCGCGGAGGAATGACATGGTCCTTCTCCATACAGGAATTCAAAAACCTCGCATCTAAACACACACAAACGAACACTTTTGTCCTTTTTGATGACCGCAGTTAAAAGTGAAATATATTCCTATCGAGCCGCCTTGATAATGCCCCTATTAACCATGTCATCAATTTGATGTTGCGCCTGTTCACAATTGGCAAATGCTATCTGGTAAGTTGTTTTGAAGAACCGCGTTATATCGCGCATATGAATATCATGGTCATATCCTTTAATTCTCCCTAGTGTCATTGAAAAAACATCATCATATTTCCGTAACATGCGATATAAATCATCTCTTTCGTTCTTCTTGAAATATTGCTCAATTTTCAAGTCTGAATACCGATGCCTTGCACTCGTTGAACCAACTTCACGTAGCAAATTTATAGACAACTGCTTTTCTTTTCGCCTTCCTTCAAACAAATCTACTTTGAATTGTTTGACTGGCATAATTAAACATCTGTTATCAAAGTCTAACCTTACCCGTTTAGAAACGAGCCAATCGCATACCAGTATCACAATTTCATTAAGTTTGGGAACCACCACGCATGATATAGCAAACAATGTAACATTTATGTCCATTGGGACTAACAACTGTGTACGTATCCTTTGTCTTTTTGCGCCTACTACTGCAGATATCCAGGTATTGTTTACTGGTAGCGTTTCTAATCTAATATCTTCGCGCGATATGTCACCGCCCGAAATTTCAGTAAAAGTAGTATCTGATCTACGCAGATAGGTTTCAATCTTCTCGACACCTCTCATTCCAGACACAAAAATTCTCCTTTGCATTTCTGGCGAGAAATGCTTCACCAGCCATTGAGTCAGTTGTTGCTGCTCAATTTTCTTGGACAGAAAAACCGCTTGTCTCACTAATTTCAAAAAATAATCAGCGCGGTTCCCACTTTTGTATTTCCCATATTTTATTTCGTAAAATAAATCTCGTTCCTGTTCAATACCTCAAGAGTGGTCTTCCAAAGTCTCTACAAAATTGCTCGAAATCTTTAGAAATTATCCTCCTTTACCATAACCCAATTATTTGCAGAACCCCTGAGATAGTTTAAAGCAAGTCCCAATTTATTTCGCGCCGGAACTCCCGCGTCTTCCATGGATCTTTTTAGTTTTTTAAGAAATACCATCGGGTGTTGCGACCCTCCCGGCATAAATGATAAATTGTGTCCCTCTAAATCCCTTCACAAAAAAACCTAATTGCGGTCATAATCACTATTTTCCCGTTTCGCTTTGCTATCCAAGGTACGATTCTTAGGACTACCAACACTCGAATCTTTTTCAACTGTTCGTGCTAATTGGTTTAACGTCCAACTAATTTCCTACATGCCTTCCGCTAATTTCTCCGTTACAGCCTCTAATTTATCCACTTTATACATACTGTTTCTTTCATGTTCCGCATCCACCTCATTATCACAATTCTTATTCTTATTCTTACATATATTTTTCTTTTCACCACACTATCCTAGCTAACAAAGGGAAAATTAACTTTCCTCTCACTTGAATTAACTATTAGTCAATAAACCTTAGAATGCAGCAGCTAAGTATGACTTTGTTTACAATCAATCAACTGTGCTTTCTCAGAACAGTAATTTATAGGTAACTATTTATCACTACACATAATATAAGGCGAAAATATTTATGTACATGTAACTATCTTATATATACCATACCAAACAATTCATGTACTCAATACTAAATAGTAACGACACCTTTATCCTTATTCAATTATTAATATTTGTGGGCAATCAAACCCTTGCACTAACCAACTATTTCTTAAACTATATTTTATGTTTATTGTTATACTGAACCAATCACTTCAGTTTCTGACTTACAACTAACGGTAGTGTCGGCTCCCTTGCCTTTTCGCTTAGCTTACTTTCTCTCGTTGACAAAATGCGTTAACAACCTTCTATTTCGTTGTTGGTAAACCACAATTTTAATACGCGTAATTTGTTTCTCCGTCTTTACCTCGCCTATCACGTTAGGGCCAATATAATTGCTTCTTCTTACTCCATTCTCAATGTCTTGCCTTAGGAATTAACAGACCTAATTTATTTGACTTCAGATGAAATTCTTGTATGGAAAGGAAAACTACATGGACAGCTAACTAAAAACATTTGTGTTTATTGAGAACGTACAGAAGCTAACAAGAATATTTATCTAGGTTGCGATGAGATATTAGAGAAATACTGCTCATACAATACAACCCCTAATCGATTTCCCCTCTTACAAAAAAGACAATCGTGTAACCCGCCTTGATATCATCTACTGTCCCCAACCATTTCTCTTTTTTTGTTCCGATCACTATATCGACTACCTAGCCAGAAACGCACTACATACTCCAAGAAGTTTTTTTTTTTGAAAATGGGTAAGTTGATTTACTATTTTCTATCATTTCTTGTGTGATTTAATTTAAACTGTAAAATCAGTTTAAATTTAATTAAAATACAATGAATACCACAAAAAGTACTGGTTCACGTTTTAAACAATTTTTATTATTTATTATATAATTAACTTGATATTGTGCATCTATTGTAGGGATGTATGTAGGTATAGTAGAAGCAATTATCAAAGAATATTACGCAAGGGTTTGTATACTTTTTAGTTTTCACACATGTTGAGTTATATACCACGCTCTCAAAACTTCTCTTGTTTGTCTCTTCGTGTAGAAGTTGTTTCAAAAGTGTTTTATACTAATAAACGTTAGAGTTTGTTTACAGACTAAAAAATGATTGCTTTACGTGTATAAGAACTTGGAAAGCATTATTAAAAAATTTCAATCGAATCTGTGACAAAATAAAATGGTGCGTGAGCGGAGCTTCATCTATGGAGTCGTAATCGGTACTCGGGCAAGGCTACAACTGCAGCCTGAGAAAAATACGATCATTGCATTGAAACATGTAAAGAAAAGCTAAAGTACCTCTACAATATCACTGTCTTTTTTTAAAAAAATAGAAGAATTAAATTTCTTAATATTATTTGTTGAAATTCAAATTCAGTTCATTTTAGAATGTAAAATAAGCAACCAATAGCCGTGAGAATAATTGTATTGTTTTAATAAGTTAGTCTATAAGGAGAAACTAGATAAATTCAGAAGGGGTATTATTAGTGTAGATTAGTGAGATTCTGCTACACTTCGTTTAACGTTTTATCTGGTCGGTAATGCAGTTAACAAAATGTAACACTTAGATTCTGGTACATTGAAATGCCGATAGATGGCTCTTAAAAGCCGGTAATACAATTACCAAAGTTCATAAGATACACCATGACGTCACTGATAATTTATATTGCGCCATAATTAAGCGAAGTTACATAAAATTAAAACAATAAAAATTAGAGAGTCTACTCACGTGAAGGATCCGCTAACCGGCAGGAAATCACGCTGCGGTAGCCTCGGCATCGCTGCTGCTGGTAGAGTTGGACCTCCAAATTATCTCGGGGTCATGGGATGCTCCAGGGTCATCTCCGTTCCTATATGCAGTGGAAGACAGGAATAGGTAATTAAGGAAAGATAATCAAGATAAGGAAATCTACATAATAAGATAACACGACACCCGCACGACTGTTCACTTCAAAGTTCGGCGTAAAAAGCCACGTTTCCGCGCGAGAACCGCGGAACTCCCTTACTCTTTGTAGCATTGCCTTACCCTATAGGGATAATTTACACTTGCCAATTGCACTATTGTGACGTACCGGAAGCCCCCCAGTCTATTTAAATTGTTCCCGCTTCTTGCGTATTTAAAATTATGGCGGGAACTTCCGCACATCAAGAAAACTAACCTAAACAATGTTAAAGTGCAATGGCACGTAACAATCGCGACAAAGCCACAAAAGAAAAACTTAAAAAGAAAAAGTCTGTTAGCACAGTAACAGCTTAAAATCTAAGTCCTTACTACCCTATATAAACCCTAACTTAAAACCTACAAAATGTTTATATAAGGCGCCACCTGGTTTTTCGACCGATAACACGTCTACCGAAGTACCAGGAACGGAATAGGTAGCCCGATAGTCTGTTGACTACACTACTTACCGACAGCACAAATTTGTCGGGGAGCATGAAACACTGCTTAAACTAACACGGGTGCGACAAGTCGCCTAACCTATCTAAACCTATCTAAACTTATCTAACTAAAGCTAACATAAAGTTCTTATATGCAAACACACATGAGTGTCGCATCAAACTATTCTTCTTTTGGCAAGAAGTGCCCAAATTTAAAAATGTTCATGAGAGTGCGTCACCTTGCACTCTGGCAAATTTTGTTTCTGGTACTTTGGTTTCCTCCGATGCACATTTAACTTGTCCATGACACAGTTGTGAATCCACAAATTTACCAAAAGTACCGCCTACTAAATCCTTATATGCTAACCTGACAAATTACATTTCTAAATTGGGTTAGCTTTTTCACTTAAATTTCAGAAAGATAATTCCCACGTCTGGTCATATATACCACACGTTAGGACGATAAAAAGATAAGATAAGATCTCAAATTGATGTTAAAGATAGTAGATAAGGTAAAGATTATAAACTTAAGTTGTTATCCTCAAAGGTAATGAATAAGATAACGGTATTAAGCTTTAGTTATTATTTGAGATACTCGATAAGATAACACGATATTAAGTTAAAGTGATTATAAGAGATAGTAGGTAACATGAATTTAAACAGAAGTTATTACTCAAGATAACCGGTAAGATAACGCGAAATAACTCGAAGTCATTCCTAACGGTAGTCGGTAAGATAACGATAAATTAAACCAAAATTATTACTAACGGTAATCGGTAAGATAACGATAATAAACTAAGGTTATTATTAAGGGTAATCAATCAGATAACGATATTAAACCTAAAGGTATTGTCAAAGATAATAAAGAAGACAAAGATATTGGCCTAGTTATTACCCAAGACAATGATAACAACAAAGAGTGGCTCCAGTAGAGCCGTTTAAATGGGATTGACCCGTGCCCTCCAAAAGAGAAACCTGTGAGGCAGGTCCGTTCGTAAGAACAGCACGGGGACCGGCAAAGACCTTTGGGTGCATTCCTGCACCCAGTGTTGATCGATATCGGTGAAACTATTCACCCGATATCCATGCGGTATATTCTATATACACATTCACTCACACATTCACACACTCATACATACCTTCACTGCCAGAGCCTATGCACTGACAGCGGCACCGCATGACCCCACGAAAGATTCGCAGAGACATGGTCCAGGTGTCTGTGAAAACCTCCCGCACAACCACACGGTGACTAACAGAAAAGAAAAGGTAGTAGAGAAACAGGAATGGTAAAAAAGAAGGAGGTTGGTTTTTTGAAGTGCATAAGAGGCACCTCTAGGTAGAAGAAAGAAGAGGAAGGGCTCGCATTGAGCAAAAGCGACAGAGGAAAGGTGGATAGCAAAGCGCTACTCAACCAGCAAGTGTGGTCAGTAGCTCGGAATGAGGGAACATCATTCTTATGAGGCAGACGGGTGTTCCGGGACAAGAACAGGTCCACCGAGAGAAGAATAAGGCATAGCGGAGATAGCGGGTTAAGAAAAGTATAGTTTTTGGACGAGCGTCCGAGAGAAAGTAGAGAATTGTCCCTATAAAACACAGCGTAGTCTGAAGGACCACCTGCGATATTAATCCGACAAGATAAGATATACACATTTTTAAAATTCACTAGACTCCTAAGAGAACTAGTACGATAATTTTCCTAACGAGTGCTTCGACTACGATAAGAAAATCAGACAAAGATAGATACGACAACTTAAAAGTATCTTCACAGATACAAACACACAAAACAAACTGTTTTAAGGTAGTTTTTAAATCGGTAGCACCCTAAACACACAAAAATGCCCAATTATAAGCAGTTAAATACAGATACACTGTCCCCATATGCTAAAACAACCGAGAATTTAATAAAATAACAATAAGAGCGATAGCGTCTCACCACAAAGTTCAATAAAAAATAACGAAAAAAAAGTTTATAAGTTATGTAGATTTAGTAGAAAAAGGAAGGAATAATGTTGTAGTATAATGATGTAGTATAATGTGGGCGATTGCAATAATTCAGAGGAAAAAAAACACACGGAATAGACAATCCTAGCTTTTGCAACTGCGAATATGAACTATTTCTTTCAATGGCATAGACTGCGCATGTTCTATGTGAGCCCAAAGAAGAAAGCATTCACTCAACATCAGCCAAAACCAGTCATAAAAATTCAATGGGTTATTTCAACCAAAGTTACGACAATTACCATTCAATTAAACCATATAAGAGAAATACTAAAGACCGAACAATATGTAATAGGAAAATTTCAAGGGTTAATTAAATGAAACGACAGAGTTATATTGGGGGGTGTAGAGGATGAAGTGATATATGAGTAACGGTATGGTCGAGGAAAAGTCAACCAGAAGAAAAAGATAGCTAAATTAAGGTAAGTAAAGTTAAACGTGTAAGAAATTATATACTATATGAGAGAAGGAATAAGTAATTAAAGATACTAATTGATGGTGAGAACAAAAAATATTAGGTAAATCGTGAGGATAATGGGGCATGAAAAACTTAATTAGCATTTGGGTCGGCAGAGAATGGCTTAAGGTCTTTAATATGCCACCTGCCTTGGCGTTTTCCTTCAGTATCCTGAAGTTCGTAGATAAGGGGACTAATAACACGTGTGACTTTACAAAGAATGAATTTAGGGGCCAATTTTGAAGAAAATTTCTTAGATGCATCCGATAAGACATAGTTCTTTTCCAAACTTGTTCGCCTAAGGCAAAGGAAATATTTCGCTTACGCAAGTTATAATGGTCCTTGCTCTTTTCGTAAGCTTTTAACAAATTTTTCTAACGTCGTTAAAGATAGAAGGTAATGACTGTTGGTCCTTGTCCCAACGTACTTTATCGTCAAATTCAATTACGTTAGTATCGTCAGGCACTAAACCATAGTAACTCCCATCGATTGGGGTATATCTTCCAAAAACAAGAAAAGACGGAGTGAATTGGGTTGCTTCGTGTTTAGATGTACGCAAAGCTTGAGCAATTTCAAAGATATGTTCATCCCATGTAGTATGGTCTGAATTAATATAAGAAGAGATAGCGGTAATTAAAACTCGATTTACTCTTTCAGTAGGGTTTACTTGGGGGTGATATTTTGCGTTAAACCAAATTTTTTGTACTTTGTAACTTTTAACGAAATTCTGAAAATCTTTAGAGATAAATTGTGCACCATTGTCACAAAGAATAATCTGGGGACACCAAAGATAAGAAAGACATTCTGTTCTAGGAATTTAATTATTGCAGCGGAGGTAGCTTTACGTAAGGGTTGCACCATAACAAATTTAGAAAACCAATCGGTAACAACCAAAAGATATTGATTGCCTCTTTTGATCGAGGAGAGGTCCTAATAAGTCAAGCGATATTAATTGAAAGGGATAAGATACACGCTTAAAGTTACCCATTAAACCAGGGCGAGCATCTTGCGAACTCTTATGGGAACCACAAATTTTGCAGCTTTTAATGTAGCGACAAACAGATTGCTTAAGTGTGGGCCAGTAATACAATTCAGATATTTTCGCGAGAGTTTTGTAACACCAAGGTGTGCAGCTAAGGGATCGTCGTGACATAATTTGAGCACCTCACTGCGATTTGCAGTGGGCACAACGAGTTTCCATTCAGGTATATTCGATATTTTATGTGGGGACGAGGATACAAATTTATACAGTCTATTATTAGTTACTCGAAAGGTAGGAAATTTGTCGGGATTATCGGAAACTTTTTATCATATTGAGGTACCAGGTATCCAGAATTAAATTTGGAAGGTTTAGAGAAACTACATCTCGAGATAACGCATCAGGTACGATATTTAATTTGCCAGGCCTATGCCTAACGTCAAAAGTAAATTGAGATATACGCAAGTTCCATCTTGCCAAACGACCTGCGGGTTGTTTCAAGTTATTAAGCCAAGTGAGTGCTGCACAATCAGTGATTACGGTAAAGTGTGTACCTTCGACATATCCTCTAAATTTCTCGATGCCAAAGATAACACCCAATAGTTCTCGTTCGGTAGCAGAGTATTTTTGTTCGGCAGAAGTTAAGGCACGGCTCGCATAAGCGATTGGATGTTCTAAACCATTGTTTACCTGGAATAACATTGCACCTAACCCAGTAAGTGAGGCATCGGTTTGTATATAAAACTTATCATCGAAATTTGGAGAGATTAAGATAGGTGCTGAAGTGATTAGTGTTTTAATTTGTTCGAAAGCCTGTTGGGATTCTAAATTCCACTCGATAGTTTGGGATTTCTTTTTATTTTTAATTAAAGCAGTAATGGGTGCAGATATAGTTGAAAGGTTAGGTAGAAAAATGCGATAATAGCTAATCATTCCAATTAAACGTTTGATTTCGGTAACAGTTTTGGTGTTTTAAATTTAGTAATAGCATCAACTTTAGCAGGATCTGCTCGTAAGCCTGTTCCATCGACAATAAAACCAAGAAATGTAAGGGATGAACGACAAAATTGAGACTTTTCCCAGTTTATCTTAAAACCTGCTGCGCTTAAACGTTCAGCAACTTCATCTAATGTGGCGATATGTTCATCGAAAGAACTTGAGATAATTAAGATATCATCCAAAAATACAAAGGCACGTTCTTGATGTAAGATAGGACCTAACGTTTGATCCATAGTACGTTGTAAAGTTTGTGGAGCGTTACAGAGACCAAATGGCAAAAAATTATATTCGAAAAGACCTCGGCCTGGGACACAAAAAGCAGTTTTTTGACGAGAAGATAAGTCAAGAGGTATCTGATAAAAAGCTTGTCTTAGGTCGATAGATGAGATAAATTTTGCGTTACGAAGCCTGCTCAAAATTGAGTCAGTTCTGGGTAGAGGTAAGCGTCTGGAACAGTAACAGAATTTAGCTTCCTGCCATCAAAACAAACACGCCATTCGTCATTCTTTTTCCGAACTAGCAATACGGGAGAGGTCCACGGTGAATTTGAAGGAGAGATAACACCAGATACTAACATTTTGTCTATTTCCGCATGTAAATGCTTTTGTAAGGCAGGCGATAAGGGATATTGACGTTGCTTAAAGGAAGGGCATCACCTGTGGAGATAACGTGTGTTGCCGTTGTAACACAACCAAGTTCAGAGGTATTAAGTTTGCGAAATTTGTCGATTGTAGCGTTAAGAGTTACATCTTGGGAGTCAGTAAGAGAGATTTTGTTAGATATTCCTGTAGATGCACAGGAGTTCGTTTTAATAGAGGTTTGCCATGAAAATCCTGAAAGTAAAGTGACAGATTAAAAGTTTACAGAAATCAACGCCCAGTAGAAAAGGATACGCTAATGCAGGGACAATCAAAAATAAAACATCACGTTCAAGAGACTCTACACGAATTTTTAACTTAAGGAACCGGTTACATGTATTTGATTATCGTCAGCTAAATTTATGGAAGTTTTTCGGGAATAATTTGAATTTTGATATTTTGTTGAGATAATTGATGTAAACCTTCGTTATTTATAAGAGAACATGAAGAACCTGTATCCAGTAAAGCAATTACATTTAAGGAACCAATTGAGATAGATAAGTGTGGACGGTTATCGAAGGGTTTTTAACAAGTTGTGAAACGGTAGCAGTCTTTTATGATAAAAGGAATTGACGGTTTGTAACCACTTAGACCACTCGGCTGGAGTAGTGTAGCATAATTCCTCTAATGAAGGTAAGGTATTTTGTACATTAATAGTAGCGGTATTATTATTAGATAAATTTAATGACGGTACAACGTTAGAAGTGGTTTTATAATTTAAATTTATTGGCGTCTGTGTCCGTTGAATGATTGGTGTTGAGGGCGATTTTGGTTTCTTGAGATATTCACACCCTGATTTGAAATATCTCGACGGGAGTTTCCCGATACGTTAGGATTACAGTTGGTGCAGTTAGATTTGTAGATATTTGAGCGACCACAACCATAACAAAAAATATTTTTAGGGTATGTGCAGACAGTATAGCTATGTCCACTTCGCTTGCAGTTCCAACAGGTAAGTGCGTTATTAGTTATGGTAGGAGGAACGTTAAGGGTAGATAGTTTACGGGAAGGTCGAACTTGGCAAGCTAGATCAGGTTCTAGGAGACCAGATAATTTCTCGGTGGTGGTCGATATTTGTCAATCCTTGACCTCACTTCTTGAAGAGAGCGACATAGGTCTTTAAAATGAGCTAGCGAAGATATGGTCTGTAATGCCAAACGTTCTGAGAAATAGGGGTTCAAATTTCTAAGTAATTGATCGATAATTTCGGATTCGGAAGGTTTTTTGTCGAGTCTGCTATATAAAGCTTCTAATGAGGTAATAAAAGACACAACATTTTCGTCGGGACTTTGAGTTCGGTTTCGGATTTCGTTCCAAAGATCGTTAATGTAGCCATAAGGTAGGAAATCTCGTTTTAAACAGGCAACTAACTCATTCCAGGTAGAAATTTGGTGTCGTATGTTTCTGTACCATATTAACGCTGAGCCTGCGAACAAATCACCAGCTGAGATAAATAGGTCCTGGTCGGTACACCCGCGAGAAATTTTAAAATCGTTAATCCGGTCAAGAAAGGATGATAAAGAAACCTTCAAATCAAACCCTTCAAAGGTGAGACCCCATTTGTATACAGGTATAGGTTTTCCTAATGGTTTAGGTTCGGCAAGCGCAAGATTTGAAAAAGGTAACGATATATCTACGTCTGCGTTAGGATTAAGTCTTTCTAAAAGAATTCCTTCAAGCAATAACACCTCGGACAACAAACTTTGTTTAGCTTGAGTCGCTTGGTCATCGTTATATAAAGATAATGATTCGATACGGTGTTTGACGTGGGTTATTCTTGAAGTCAATCTCCTAATTCGATATTAGTAGCCGCAGGATCTGTTTTGTTTATTATACCCGATATATCATCTAAAGTTAATTTAATTTCTGATACGTTGAGTGGCCAATCGCCAACAGGGTTCTTTAAGATAGCAACGCCTTTGGTTTCCTGTGACAAAACAGCCCTAAGTTGAGATCGCCTATCATTCTGATTGCTCGCAGCTATGATACTTCTACATTCCAGCTCGTAGATTAATTCGAGGGATTTTAGATGTGATACGTTCATTATGAATACAATATTCAAGACACGATATAAAAAATATGCGATTTTGACGCAGATTAGAAGGTAAAAAACACGTTACAGTTACTTTAAGGTAATACGATACGATATTTAGAGGTAAGAACTTGTTAGAACGTCACCGATAACACCAAAGAAACACATTTAAGGTATATGGAAACGAAATCAATGTTCAGTTAAATACATATTTTATAGATAATGACAAAGAAGCCTTCCAAAATGGAAAATGGACGCAGAGGATATGTTATTTAACCTATAAGGCAACAACGTATAGTCAAACACTTCTTAAAAAGGTATACTAGCAATTTATTTCACTCAAGTGTTTTTAAACACAAAATTTTCATGTAAAGGATAAACCATAATGCAATTTTAGAATGTAACATAAAGAACAATGTATTTAAGTTTCAAAAAACGGCCTTTCAAAGTTAAGGAAAGCAACTAAAGATATTTTAATAGGTAATTCTATAATACTGTATTTAAAGACATAAGGTAAGGTAAATACTTACATGAATAAAAATACGTTTCCTTAAGTGAAAAAACTGTTTCAATAACATCTGTTAAAGCACCGCATGGCCGTAACTGAAATTAACATAACCTAAAAACAAAGAAGAAATCCCTGAAGTTCATAGCCTGAACAGGTTGAAGGCGCCATCTGCTACACTTCGTTTAACGTTTTATCTGGTCGGTAATGCAGTTAACAAAATGTAACACTTAGATTCTGGTACATTGAAATGCCGATAGATGGCTCTTAAAAGCCGGTAATACAATTACCAAAGTTCATAAGATACACCATGACGTCACTGATAATTTATATTGCGCCATAATTAAGCGAAGTTACATAAAATTAAAACAATAAAAATTAGAGAGTCTACTCACGTGAAGGATCCGCTAACCGGCAGGAAATCACGCTGCGGTAGCCTCGGCATCGCTGCTGCTGGTAGAGTTGGACCTCCAAATTACCTCGGGGTCATGGGATGCTCCAGGGTCATCTCCGTTCCTATATGCAGTGGAAGACAGGAATAGGTAATTAAGGAAAGATAATCAAGATAAGGAAATCTACATAATAAGATAACACGACACCCCGCACGACTGTTCACTTCAAAGTTCGGCGTAAAAAAGCCACGTTTCCGCGCGAGAACCGCGGAACTCCCTTACTCTTTTGTAGCATTGCCTTACCCCTATAGGGATAATTTACACTTGCCAATTGCACTATTGTGACGTACCGGAAGCCCCGCCCAGTCTATTTAAATTGTTCCCGCTTCTTGCGTATTTAAAATTATGGCGGAACTTCCGCACATCAAGAAAACTAACCTAAACAATGTTAAAGTGCAATGGCACGTAACAATTCCTTAGTTTCAAATTATAGCATATTTCTCAATTAAACAAGAACGTCAGGTTAATATTGTATTGTTACGAACTACTATTAGGCAACCTGTCAAACACACAAGCTTCATAACCCAAGTACATTCTCTTGGAATCGAGAATGTTCGAGCACATACCAGAGTATTAATCATCTATTTAATTCAGGGTATAAATAAGACCGTGTATAGTTAGTTGATCATTACGTTTTAAAGGTCCTATAGTAAATATAAATTTGTGCTATGTGAACGTGTATATTGTACCGCCAGCTTGCAGAGTACATAAATAGACAAGAGTGTAATAAATAAATTATAGTAGTTGTTAAGAAGACTTATGGTTAAGGAATTAGTTTAAGAAGATATTAGTGCTTGTAAATAACATTAGTGTGATAGTGCTTCAGTGTTAATTGGACTGAAAACATCTATAAATAAGGCATATACTGTTAATTCGACCTGTGAATAATGATTAATAAAGACTTTTGTTACTACATGTTCTAAATTAGTGAAACGCGTTAGTGGTAGCTCGCTACAGTATATTACTACATTTCACTCACATTGCCGTATATCAAAATTCTTATGTTGTGGAATATTGATCATTTTGAAATTAAGTTTTCATTATCTTGATGTGTAGAAAGTTTAATGAACATACTGTAATCTTCATGTTAAGTTTATTATAATTAAAACCTGTGTACTAAATTTCATATAAATAGACACATACAATCTCTACAACCTAACACTTAATTTAAGGTAAAACGATGTCTATACTAAACGTGATGAACAATGACTTTGGCTCCAAAACAGATAATGGATCCAAAACGTTCATAGATAGTGACACGACTTTGGCGATTACGTGTTTGTGATTGATCCAAATTTAATAAATATTGATCATGAGGTTGAAGAAGTATTGAATAATGACGAAGATGAGGCTTTCCATAACCGTTATGATGCTATTGACCCGCAAAATAAAGATGTACAAAAACCAGAGGAAATATATGCGTATGGCTTGTAAGAGATTTTCCAAAACGTTTTACAAGTTGTGTAAGTATTGAAAAAACTTGCATAACGAATATGTTTTTGAGAAATATGACGTAAATTTTAAATAAAATATTAATAATACGAAAAGCTTATATTACTATACCTTCTAGTTTCAACTCTTCTATTATAGATACCATGTTACGTTAAAATCCTGCGAGCAATTTTTTCTGCACGATACAAATTTACATTCACAGTGCACGTGTAATTATGGACTTATTTTTAAAGTCTTAACTAGTTAAACCAAAGCTCACATTAAAGCATTTGTTATTGTTACCTTTTCTTTGTACATTAATGTAAACATCAACAGCATGCTTACCAAATTCTAAATTAGAGTAATTCAACACCCTACCCGGTTCATTTAAGTAAGGATTATGTTATAGACGTTTAGTGTTACGTTATTTCCTGAAGAGGTGCACTTTACAAAGAAGAATCTATAGATTATGTCTACTTCTTGTCTTGTAGGTAGAATTACTATAAATTTTATGTCTAATTTTCTTTTGTATATATTTAGAGTTTAAAGCATTAAATAAGTATATATGTACATTATTTAGATTCTAAGATTTTATATTTGCGTAAAAGTTTATATTTTTATGTTATGTAATATGCATATTGACGCTTTGTTTACATTACGTTGTGACAGGACGATTACACATGTTCGTTTTTTGTTATTTTGTAAATATCCCTTTTGGGACTATGTTTGTTTAAAGTTTATAATAAATCAGTTTACCGAGGTTTCCAATTTTTCTTTTTGTATAACCCACCCCTCTCTACGACATTTTGAGCTAGCCCGAAATCAAATTCTTCTGAATTTCTATTCTACTCTTCTTTCTGTTTTGTTGCGGTATTCGGTGTAGGCGATTTTCTTTACTTACTTTACTGCTTTCTTTCGTGTTTGCACGGAATACCGTTTTATTTTTAAATTCGCTGCCGTTATCTAACGTTATTGTTTCGGGCGTTCCATAAAATGTATAGTACTGTAAAAATCCTTGGGTTACGTCAATACTATTTTTAGATATGATTAGTATTGCTTGGCCTATTTTTGTAAATGCGTCTACAATTGTCAAATAACTTCGTGTTTCTACTACTAGAGTATCGGCATGTAATTGTTGAAAATGCTTGTCAGGTGTCTTAGTTAACATTAAGGGTATTTTTGGGGGTTTCCTGTCGTATTTCGCTTTGTCGCATAGTTCACATTGGTTAATAAAGTCTATAGTTAATTCTTTCATGTCCTTGAAATAATATCGTCTCATGATTTGTTTTAGGGTTTCATTAATTCCACGATGGTTGGTTTTTCCTTCGTGTTGGTTTCGGATTACATCATTTATTTCGTCAGGGTCGTCTAAGGTTATTAATTTTCTTGTGCATCTTATAAGTTCAGGGCCAGAGTTATTAAATAATTTAACATATAATTCTGAAAATCGTTTATACAAGTTTTTGGCGTTAAAGTAAAAGTAAAATCATTTTTTCTCTGGGGTGTATTCTTTTAGAATTTTAATTATTTGTTCCTTATTGTCGTCTTTGGTTATCTGGATTTGGTGTATCTTTTTGTTATCTACTTTTGTATATTTTACAGGGTTAGGGTTGGTTAAAACTTTGGTAATTATAAACTGATTGGGTTTCATATCGATGGCTTCATTTAAAATTTTAATCGTGATTTTTGGCTCTTCATTTTGTGTTGAATGTATGGTATCCATTTCGTCTGGATCTTCTCTGATTTCCGTTTCGTCTACGTTTTCTATAATTGATTCCGTTTCTAGTGCGTTGAGCTGTATTCTACTTAATTCGTCTGCGTTATTATTATAAATTCCTTTCTTATATATTATCTCGTAGTCATATTCTTCTAGTCTGACTCTCCATCGTTGTAATTTTGAATTAGGTTCTTTAAGTTTGCATAGCCATATTAATGGTCTATAATCTGTGTATATAAAATTTTCGTCCGTATAGGTATGATCTAAAATACTTTGTTGCCTATATTATGGCTAACAATTTTTTCTCTATGGTGCTGTATTTCTGTTCTGTTTTATTTAGGGTTCTGGATGCGTAGCTGATGGATTTATCGTTGCCTACGTTTCCTTGGCTCAATACTGCGCCTAATGCTAATAGTCGTTTTAGTAGTGCATTTTGATATGTGTCTAATGCCATTTCGTCATACATCTTTGTTTTTAAAAATCTGATATTTTGGTCGGGTTCTTCAATTTTTAATTTCGTCAAGATTAAACTTCTTACATCTTGGTATTTCACTACAAATTGGTACGGAGATTGGTTAATTTCCATTTTATGGTTTATTAAGTCGCGTACTAGGCATTTTAAGTTACGTTGATTGCGAAAATATGCAACAATATTCGTTTAAAGTCTTCCCACTGTTCTAAGTCATCTCGGCTGGTAATTAATGTTAGTGTCCGTCCAGTTAGTTTACTAATAATTAAGCGTAGGAGAATTGCGTTTCTTTTGTTGTCTCCGGGTTTATAGAAGGTTTTCAAAAATAGTTCACATGCGGTAATATAATTTACTAACAGGGCTTAATCGACATTATACGTTGGAACTGTCCCCAAGTAAATCTTCATATCTAAACTCATTATGGCTGGGGTTGTTCTAATAATTAATCTTTAGCTTTGACTTTAATTAATTTCAAATTTTTGTAAAAATTGGGATTTATTTCGCGGTTTGTATTGTTATTCTTAGCTTGGGTTTATTAATTTTCCGTTTAGATTGCGTTGGGTTACTTGTTAATTTTTGCTTAAGTCGTTTTAGTTTATTTAAAGAATTGAGCTGCTTGTATTTGTACTTAGTTGTACGGTGCTGTAACTAGTTTATAGGGTTGACGCTTGGTAACGTCTGGTTGCTTACTGTAGCTTTGATTACGTTTATTTTTACTTTGCTGATGGTAATTTTATTTTATTTTAGGTTTGATCTTTAAAAGTTTTAATGTAATTGAGTAATTTCGCGGTAATTTGTTTCACTCTGTTTGCTTTGCGCCAGTTAAAACTTATTTTTAATTTATTTCTGCTGATTTTATTCTGTTTGTTGTAGTTATCTCTTATTCGTGGGTATGGTAATTGATAACTGTGTCTATGATGCTTCCTGTCTCGTAAACTTAAGTGTTAAATATAGAATTGCAAGGTACTGTCAATTGTTTTGTTCAATGTTGCATAAAATATTTCCATTTATAATTAATACACTGAATTATTTTAATTACAATGTTTTTAGTCTACTGTAAGATTGTTGCTTTTTGGTTAATTGTGTTGCATCAACGTTTCCGTTGTGCTTTAATTACAAGGTTCCTTTTAAATTTATTGTAGGTATAATTTTCAGTCGCTTGATAATTTTAATGTGCAAATGCTTTTGTTATAATCAAAGATGCAATTATACTTTATTTGACCTTTCTGAATGATTTTATTCAAATAGATTGAGTCTTTTATTTCGTTAATTATAAAATGTCACTTCCGATAGTTTATACTTTTTTAATTGCTGCAGTATTTTAATTATAGAATGTCAAGTCTGAGTGAATGTAATTTATATCTTTTATAAAGTTGCGATGCGCGTTTTCAATAAGGTGGTTATTTATAGGTTTCTTAAGGTTATATTTTAGATATCGCGATGCGTTTTTGAATAGCTTGTAAAGTTTCTGATGAACGTTCTTGGATGGTATTGTTCAGTAATTATAATTAGATATATTCGTTTTCAATTATAACCGTTTATAGCGTTGCATTGGGTGAATTTTTGTTCGATGATGAGACTCGCGATTGGCTTTGCTTTTTGTTTTAACTTGTAATAAAAATTTAAAGTTAATAATAGATAGCAAGCTGTTCCTATTATTTATAGGAATGCGATGAGGTTGTGTCTGAGTAATTCGTTTAAATATTTTGTTGCGTTATATACAAGGGTTTTGGTATCAAATTGTAATTTAGTTTTGCTTTATTTTTGGGTATTTTTAAATTATTTTGTGCGCCGGTTAATTTCTTATTGTTAATTAAAATTTGTTTTCGTTTTGTTTCTATAATTTTTGCGTCAGTTAACTTTCGTAATAATTGTTTCCAGTGCGCATGTAATGCGTCTTTTTAGTTCTCTAGTTTTAATAGATCTCTTTTAAACAAAAATAAATTTTCTCAAAATAAACTCGACAATAATTCCTTGCACTAGCTAAGTAAATTATTTTCATTAAATTGCATAAAATAGTGGTAATAATAGTCAATATACATATATAAATCATAAAATTCTTATATACTAGCAAATGCAAATGTTTGTAAAAAAATTCAATTGGTTTAAGGAAATGAACTTACACTAATTGTTTTGTTGATTTCATGGATTCTGCCGATTTTGTACGTCTTCCACGTTGGTTTTGAATTTGATCTATGCTTGTATCTTCTCCTAGTTTTCTTTTGGTGAATTTGAACGATTTTTGTTTTGCCTACAACTTTTGTTTGGTTTGTTGGGTTTGAACGATTCTTGTTTCGCCTCCAACTTCTGTTTGGTTCTGTCAAATTTGGAATTGAAATTCTATACCACCAGTTCTTCGAATTTGGGTTCCCTAGTGATCTTTTAACATCCGTACGTCTGCGCCAGTTAAGGTTCTTGCTTTGGGAGCTGCCTTTTTAAAAACCAGTTCCAAAACTTCTTAACAGATTAATTTTTTTATACAGAAATTAATAATGAAATTTTGACAAGTTAATTAATATTACTCTAAATCGAAATTACACTAGTTAAATTGTACTATTGTGAGTAGCTTGAACAACAAATCATGGAGTTTGAAGACTGACTGCCGAGTCCTTGAGCTCCCGGGCTTTTTATAATGTTCCTACCCCCTCACATGGCTGCGGGAACTTGCAGATTTTATGTCTGCTTACACTTAATACTATTCATAAATACAATGTTGTAATCTTAATTTCTAAGTAATCACGATACCTTACAGTCTGTGACCTGACATCTGCAGTGTCACTATCGTCTGCGATACAAAGTAGCGCATCCGTTCTCATGAACGTTAATAACCTTTATAAATTGTCCTTGTATTTACTTTGTTGCACTTCACTTAACATTTTCTTTACACTTTCTAATAATTTTCTAATTATCCTATTTTATAATATATACATCAATTAGGGGAATACATAAGTCGCGTTGCATGTTTTGAAGAGAAATAGCGTTGATGTGATTTGATTACTTAAAAATAGATGTTTTCTAAGGAAGTTATGATTGGAATTTAATTATTATTGTTGTATCTGCTTTTTTTGTTTGAAAAAATAGAATTACTTTCTGTTATAAAAATAAGTCCTGCTACGTGATAGAGTGTGGTAGTTCGTTCTAAGTTCCCTAAAATTACGACCGGATTATTGTTCTCTGTGATATAAGTATTGCAGCTCACGATTCCAAATATTAAAAATATACTTTTAAGGCAATTCTTATCGGTTTGTACACATACAAATACATTATTGTATAACACATTCTTGTACATTTTTGCGCAGTGTTTGATTTAACTATTAGATCACAAAAGTTTTATAAAAATGCAGTATTGAACTAATACAATTTTTACAAGCAATTATTTTGGCGTATTTTAATATCGGTTTAAATATAGTTAACGCGATTGTGAGTGAACTTGAATTTCACTATATACAAATTATCTAATAATATGATCATCGCCGACCGCTTGATTTCTATTGATGGCTTAAAGACACGATGATTGATTTTCCTGCAGCTACAAATTTTAAATCTGCCGTGTACACATTATCTACTATGGTTTCCATCCAGATAGTAGAATTTGAACGATTATAAGATAAAAGCTGCGCTATTTGTTTTGTTGAAAATCTTTTGGAGATGGGTGGGTTAAGTGATATAGAATTTTTAAGCGCCCAATTTCATGAAGTACAAAGCCGCAGAAAGTGAACCCAGGGGATTGTCTTTCACCAATCCCAATCGTGTATGTATATTAGATTTTTTCTTGTGCGTATTGACATTGTGGTTTTCTAAGTCAGCTCGCATGGTGGGCTTTATTTGTGTCTTCTATATAATCTCCAGGACAAAGCTACTTAATTTGTTTGGTATAAACATTTAATTTATAAACATACTTTATTGCGATCCAAATATTTCAGTGCTTTTAATAAACAAGAACGAATAGATTGTTTGCACTTAATCATTGTATGATAAAGTTTACAAATTTAAGATTCTATTAATTATTAAATGTAGCTTTGAGATATACGGAATGTAGTTACGTAGTTGTTTTCAAGTCATACTAAATAAACAAGATTTGTATAGACACAATCGGATAAAACTTAATTGCATTGGTTTAATGTTCTAAATATGCTAATAGCGACAGCTTTTATTGTTTAAGAATTAATGATAAAGTAAAATTAGCATTGACCGTCCATAAGATTTTCTATAGAAAACTTAGGGTTATTGTTTAGGTGCGATATTATTACCAAATTCTTTAGCGGTTCGAAATGCATTTCGCTAAGTAGATGGTTTTGCTATATTGCTGTTATCTACCACTATTACTTTTAAGAGTGCTTGTGGACACTAAGTAAGTATATAGATATGTATTTTTTTAATTGTTGCCTTATGTGAATATAACGTATTTAAAAATTGGGTTAAACAAGTGACTGAAAACAATCCACTATATATAATTTAAGACTTAGTTATCGGGGTTGTAGTCAATTAGGGCAAATTGAGAACTCCTTTTGATCGATTCGAGCTTTGGAAAATTTTATTTTCTTCTTCAGGAAATTGTGATTATGTGTAATTACAAGGTGTAATTAAAATGTTTACTTACAATCTATAGTCTAATCTTAAATATAATAAAAGTAATAGTATAGTAATTTTGTTTTATGTAAGTATTAAGTTTGAGGGCAAAAATTAGTGTAAGGTAAGTCAGATATGTATTAATTATTTCTGCGTCGATTTTTGTGCTGTGGAAATCCTCCGGGATATGTTTTGGATAAATGTTGTTTTCTACACGGATTGATTCCTTTTTTTTGTAACTTTGCTTTAATTAAAGGTTTTGTAAATAAAATTCTTTTCTTGAGGTTTCCTTTTTCTTTCTTTGTAACCCACCCCACTTTGCGACTTTTTAGTTAGCACGGGATCTTTTGGGATTTCCTTTTTTGTTGCGGTACTCGGTGCGGGCTATTGTGTTTACTTACTTTACTTTTCTTTCTTGCCCGTACGGAATACCGTAACAATTTTTAGCTATGTTGGATGAATTTGATAATTTTAACCGGTCGATTAAATCGTGAATAGTATTTTAGTAGACGTATTGAAAACAAAATTGGTATTCAATTTTCTATAAAGCTGCTCAGAAAAACACAAACTTTCCCTTGCGGATTATACTCTATTATGCTTTTTCCATAATTTTGGAAGATATTTTTTCACATATTTTTCAAACTTTTTGTTGTTTGTTGGAAATCTTGTGGTCTACTTACTTGGTAAGGTTAAACTTTCTTTTTAAATTGACACTGATTTAATTAAATTCAAATAATTAGGTATATCTACATATAAATTAATATCTTCATCTTCAGGAGTGATGTTTTTAAGAACTAGTAGAGATTTTTAGTGTCAGGATAAATTATGTTATTTAACATTATGTTGCTATTTTACGGATTAGTTTCAAACAAGGTCTTCCCCAAAGCCTATTCATCCATCTCAGTTCCGCAGACCCAGTATAAGTATACTTTTTTTGTTGCATAGTTTTGATTATGGTATTTGAACTTGCTTGCTTCTTCATTACCTAACTTATATCTTAGTTTTGACTGCATCAGTCCAAAGGCTGAAAAAATTCTTGTTATTTCCGCATTAGCTGCCACTGTAGTCAATCGTTGATAACAAAGATCTACAAGTCTGTTTTGACGCTGCAGCCAATTAAAATATTATTCAGAATGTTTAAGTGGTATAGACCTCCGCCATGTCATTGGAGGTGTAGTATTAACTGTTTGCCAAACAAATATGACAAAAACGGTTTAGATTTATCATGTAATGCCATGACAATTAGAATGAAATTGGGTTCGATTGTTTCCAAATAATCGAATTTAAATTGTTTATGGTTGTCATTTAAATTATTACCTGTAAATCTGTGGTCACACAAATTAACTAACTAACAATGGGTAATAATGGGTATCTAAAAGCGAAACCTTATTCCCATAGAGTGGTTTTATTTTCCCATAATGGAAGTCGTATATCAAGGTTTTTGACAAATCTAAAATCGAAAAACCAGCATATATAGGCTTGTTATAAGGCTTGCTATATGTGACTATAACGCGGTCCATCTATATGAGCGCTAAATTTTCGCCTAGTACCAGATTACAATTAAAGTTCGGGCGAGCAATCAGGGTACTCGCAAACTCGGCGGACGGCGGTCAACACTGAGCCGCTCCGTACACACGGCTGTAGATTTCGGTAATGAATAATGTAGCGTCGTTTGTCTTCTAAGGTGGCGAGGAGCTTCCGAGTCTTAAATGGGATATAAGGCGGCACTTTGTTTCTGTACAGAATGGCAGGTCGTAAATCGAAGAGAGTCCATAAACAGAAATTGGACAAAGAACTTGTCGGCAGTCTCTTCTACATCTTCTGTATCGTATAGCCGTACAGTATTTGAAAACAAGATGAGCCGTTCTTTATTGTTCGGTACAACGCCAATCTTCTCGTTTTTATACCCCAGTTCTTTAATGATGAAATAAGCATCGTATCCACTAAGGTTGTGGAGCACCACTGGAATAAACTGCGGAACCCGATAGAGGATGTTACACTTGGAGTGTACAGGGAAGCGGTAGACCCTATTCATGTGGTTGTGATCCCGCACACGGTCTGTTCAAGTGGTTTCTTGCATATCCCACAGTCTTTGTGTAAAATATTACAGGCCTTCTGCGTGCGTCGATGGACCTAAGGGTAGTAGAGGGAGAAGTAAGGGGTTACTGTAACTTGTTGTTTAGAACGTAAGAAGCTCTCAAGATGTGTAGTCGCTTAGCTTGATTTATATTTAAATAAACCTTTCTTTAAACTTGATGTTGTTTATTGCATTACATCAACTTTGGTGCCGAAACCAGGGAAGATCTGGTGATAAATATAAACGAGCTTTAACGTAAATATTCGAAATAACGGAACGGGAACGCGAATATTTAACAAACGGCTATACTATCGAGGCTTCATGATGGAACAAGTAAAACGAACAATTTGTAGAACGCAGTTAACTAAAACAGTTAATAATATAAATTCTATGCTAGAAAGTAGTTTCAGTGTTGAAGACATTTATACAGCTATGTCAAAGTTAAAGCAAGTGACAATCTGAAAGAAATTGATAAGCAAATTGAACCTCTGCTTAAAGAAAATCTAGAGGACGAGTTAATGAAAAGGTATGAATATGAAGAGGTTGCTGTAACTACGATGTCTAAGTTGGAATTTAGATTAAAATGTCCAGAAAAATCGCAGATAGAGGTTGACTCGAATTTAACGAATACGGTACCAGTAAGTAACGAAACAAGTAGGCCGTCCTTTACGTCAGTGAAGCTTCAACGTGTACAGTTAGCAAAGTATGATGGTACAGCAAAGGGCTGGCTTCCTTTCTGGGAACAATTCAGAAGTATGATCCACGACAATCAACAATTAACGAACGGAGATCGATTCAACTACCTGCGAATGTATGTCACGGGAAGGGCCGCTGAAGCAATTGAGGGATTTCCTCCATCTGGAGCATTCTATGAAGAAGCTTTAAATATATTAAAAGATCAATTTGGAAATGGGGAACGGTTAATTAAACAATATATTGATAGCATTATGAAAATCGAACCTGTAAAATCTAAAAATGACGTAAGCACTTTAAGGAAGAATTACAATCTAATTACTTCAGCTATGCGTGCTCTTGAAATATTAGAAGTATCTAGTTCTCAGTACAACATAATCGTAAAGTCGACCCTCATTAAGTCGTTGCCAACGGAATTGCGTTTAGAATTTTATCGACAAATGAAAATGAAATCGTCCAATCATCTAGAAATTATTACGAATAATTTAGAAAGTTCATCATTAAGATCAGAGGAAGATTCAGATCGCCAGGTAAAGGATTTATTGCGGTTTCTTAAAAACGAAATCGAGTCTTTGGAACAAGCTTTAATACCGGATGCAGATTGTAAAGAAAAGATGCTCCCTACAGAAAAGAGAACGCATTACAAAGGAACTGCGTCTAGTTTATTAGTCACGCCGAACAAACGTCTTGAATGCTGTGCTTTCTGCAAGAAAGACCATAAAACCGAAATGTGTGACACAGATGTACCTTTAACAAGGAAGAAAGAAATTCTAAAGGCAGCAGGAAATTGTTACCGTTGTACGAGAAATAACCATAGTGCTAATTATTGTAAAAATAGATTCTTAAGATGTAAACAATGCAGAGGCAGGCACGTAACAACTATGTGCGACCCAAGCTTTAAGCCAGGTAAAGATAGACACAACGCTGAGACGACAGGTATTACATTGAAATTAACGAAAGGCGATAGTTCAATGAACACTTCGGCGCCGTCGGTGTCCAGTTTGATGACAAACGTAAACAAAAATGTGCTATTGCAAACGGCTGTTCCTAAAGCGAATGTGAGCAGATGAGTACCTCTTAAAATTAAAAAAAAATTAAAACTTACTCTGAAGAAGTATGAGAAGAAAATGTGTCATAACATCCTGTGAAAGCCCAAATGAATGGATTAGTAATTTAGTTTGTGTTGAAAAAGCAGATAGTAAATTGGGATTGTGTATTGACCCCAGGGAGTTTAATAAATATCTAATTAGAGATTTTTATGAGATTCCAACATGCGATGAAATTAGTTCAAAATTGGTCGATAAGAAATACTTTTGTATTTTTGATTTAAAAGATGGTTTTCATCAGCTAATTTTAGACTCTAAATCTAGTAAATTGTGCACCTTTAGTACTCGCTATGGTAACTATCTGTATCTCCGAGTCCCATTTGGTTTATCTGTGATACCAAAAATTTTTAGTAAGCTAGTAAACAAATATTTTGGTAGCATTGACGGTGTTATACCAAACTTCGATAATATTCTGTGTGCTGCAGATTCACAGGTGCATTTAAACGTTATAGTTAAAAAGGTTCTTGATGTAGCAAGGGGCAATAATATTAAATTTAATCCGATTAAGTTGTAGTATTGTAAAAGGGAAGTCCGATATTTGGAACATATTTTTAGTGACGAAGGTATTATATTCAATCCCGACCGAGTAAAATGTATATCCGAATTAAAACCACCGGAAAATCAGAAAGATTTACAAAAGTTTTTAGGGATGATTAATTTTATTAGGAATTCATTGCCAAATTTAAGTAATATAAGTTTGCAGTTAAGAGGAGTACTTAGAAAGTACGTAGAATGGACATGGACTCAAACCCATACTGATCTTTTTGAAAAAATTAAAGAAATGGTAGATAATAATATCACATTGGTTCCATTTAATTTTAAAAAGCTGATTGAAATTCAGTGTGACTCTTCAAAAGATGCACTAGGTGCACTATAGGTTGTTTAAATGCGATATTCGCCCTTATAACTTTACTTATTCCTCCGAATGTTAGGAGGCCTATATAAAAACCACATTCAATACACAGCGCCAAATGCAGCATAAGTGGCTTCATCTTGTGCCACCAACCATTGAGGTAGTACTTACTATTGAATATCAGCTGCACGTGTTCAGAGATTTTTGACCTTTATATTATACATTTTCAGAAGTATTATATTACATGTAAGTATTGTAAAATATTATCAGTAGTTGTATTTTACGTGTGTATTGTGCACGTAACAAAAATATGATGCGTATAGAAGGTATATTTTATATAACTTACATAACCTTCAAATTTACAGCATGCATAGCAAATTGTAGTTATTTTTGCTATTTATTTTACAGAAAACTGTAAGGAAATCTGAAAAATATAAGATTTGAGAGTTAGAAAAACTGTCTAGTGAGGATCTTTTCAATTTTATAAATGGAATTAGTGAGTAAAAGTCCTTGATTCTGATGAAGAAAGGCGAATCTGGTGGTGAGGGTAATTTGATATTCGACACTCCCATATATATCAATCAGTCTTCAATATCACGTAATACTAGATCATCTATACACAATGAATATAGCATGGAAAATAGCGATTATAACTCTGACGACTCTGTTGCTGATTCAAATTTCTATGACGAAAGGTTCACTACACCCTATATGATAAGAGTTCCCCACTCGTTCTATAGCAGATAGCTTCAAAACAAAAGTATTTCTTACCAGAATCCTTATAACTTTGATCTAAGGTGTTTCAATCACCCTTACCTCGGGAAACTGTTGTCGTCCAGCTAGGATCAGGAAGTAATGCTGCTCTGTACTTTGATTCTCAGGCGGATCCTTTAGCCTTAAGAAACTATGTAATTAGCAAGAGAAAACAACAGTTAACTATGGCTCAGGATATCTATTTACTTACGGTTACAAAGTTTGGTAGTTGATCCCAAGGGTAATAAACATATCGTTCATAGGACCAATTGCATGCAATCAGTTTACAGAACAACGTGAAATCTGTTACAATTATCAGGAAATATTAATACCCAACATTATCAAATATATAACTTTAAATAATCAACTATAATGACTTATTGATCAGATGCAACATGAAATACCAATATACAAATATTAATATGAGAGATACCTTTCCGTAATTAACTGTCGACTGATTAAACGTGCTTAACCTCTTGATGTGCTTACTGTCCTGTCCAGCCTGGACTTGCTGGCTTCGTGAAGAAAATTTCCCCACGTAGTGCTTCCAAATGGCAGAGGAAATCCACCCAGACAATTAATCATTTACTATCCAACAGGTTAGTAGAGAACCAGGTGAACGCCGGGAATTAGTCCCATGTGCTAATGTAAAAGTTGCTTCGCTTTCCGCAGTGGTTACAAATCCAGAAAAATCTGTTTTCCGATAAAAATATATTTATCTTAAAAAGCTAGAACATTCAGTGGTTAAATCCCGTTTACTAAAATTAACGGATCGGTTCGACAAATATAAAAGAAACCTGATAAATTCCATTGAATGTACAGGAACCACCATGCGGTCAACTGCCTCTCGGGATCTCAAAATCAAAGATGGATGATTTAAATTAACATTTTACGAAAGGTAATAAAACGTTTAACCTCCAATTCGATGCATGCCATAGGCGTACTACTTTTTGAAAAGATCGATAAGCCATAATTGTACCGGAATTAGTATAAAATAAATAACCAACCTTGTGCCCATAATAAATTACTTTTATCCATTAGAAATATATAAATGTGCCTATGCCTTAAATTATTTTGATGATTTAGAAGTAACTGTGAACTTAATCGAAAATGGTAACGCCACTGAAAGAAACCTTGAAGAACAAGCATGTCAATTAGGACAAGCAATTATGACCCTTAGAAAAGAAATTTAAAAGTGACAAGTAACATAACCTCACAAATTGCGTGAATATAAACACAATATTTAAGTAAGATAATATACAACCAAACCATTAGTGAAATGATTGACCACAATTAGTTGTAAATTAATTACTAGAAAATACTTCCCTCAGCAGTTATTCCCATCTGTACTACATGACACTTTCTAGGTCTTGGCATTTGCATACAGAAATAGTATAAACATGTGTATAATATAAAAGTTGAAATTTCCTGAGCCAACAAATAATATCTACTAGAATATCATTACTTGTATTCAGAGACCTTAAGGTATTTACAAAATCCAAAATAAAATAATCTCTAAAATTAAAATTGGTTTTAAGTAGTCCCAATAAACTGAATAAGATTTAACTTAATAGAACCCATAGTGGCAGCATGATGCACAAAATCAGGCTGTCACACTTCCAGCTGCATGAAGAATGCCATCTTAACACCAATATTCTGCAAGATAATGAAAGTAATAGCGAAGATGAGTTATTAGAAGCTAAATAAAACAACGCAAAAATGCGTTGGTCTGAGGTAGGTACACATATACCTCAAAAATATGCTAGTCTCTGTTTTGACCAACCGCTTGGTCAAAAAACAAAGAATTGTCAAATCAAACATCACCAGAAATACTTAAGAGTTTTTTGTCGGACAGTGTTATACAAAATATAATTGACCAAATAATCATATATGCTGGTCAGAGAGGTGTAACCTTCACTACAAATATTGTGGAAATTAGAGCATTTTTAAGGATAATAATTATGAAGGGATTCCATAAACTACCAAGCTTAAGATAGTATTGTTCACATGACAAAAATTTCAGAAAGGTTTTTAACGATACTACGATATCTTCATCTAAATAATAATGAATTGGCCCAAAGAGAGGAGGTACAAATTTTGATAAATTGTTCAAAATACGACCACTTGTTGATCATCTCAATGACGTATTTAGAGCAGCTTATTTTCCATCTCGAGAATTATCCTTGGGTGAGAGTATGGTATGTTAAAACAGTATATGCCCAAGAAACCTATCAAAAGAGAATTTAAAATTTGGGCCCTGGCATGATCTAAAATCGGATACTTGTTGTCATTCAAAATTTATGAAGAAAAGGAAACAGCAGCCTCTATATAAACTCTAGGAGAACGCGCTGTTTTAAGTCTCAGCAAGCCATACCAGCACTTGGGACATTGTATATATTTTGACAATTTTTTTTCGACTTTCGATTTACTATCAGATTTACTAAAAAGTACTACATTTGCATGTGGAACGTTTAGATCTGATAGAAAACACTACCCGTAAAGATTTGCTAAAAACATGATAAATCTATGAAAACTGAAGATTCTGATTTCTTTCAAACTGATAATCTATCCGTGATTAAATGGCGTAATAGGGAGAAAAAAATCACTAATTGTAGTAAGTTTCATGCATGATCCTTCTATTTTATCAACAGTTCAAAGGATTAATATACTGGGTAAGAAGGGAACAATCCAATGCCCTTTACTTGTCGCAGAATATAACCAATACATGGGAGGCGTGGACTTGTTTGACCAAATGGTGGGTTAAGATTTTCTATTATGTTATCGACGCTTGCATAGTCAACAGCTACATTCTATACATAACATCCAACACCGGTAAGAAAATTACGCATTTACAATTTCGGTCGCAATTGGTCAATGAATTCATAAACAGTTACTGTGGACAGAAACGTCCAAGTGCACCTGTCATTTGTCGCAAAAATAAGTTGAAAAAAGTTGGCAGTCGTACAGTCAGTGTTGAAAGTGTACAACAAAAAACAAATGTTGGGGATAATTTGCCAGCAAAAGCTAAACATAGAGTTGTGCATATTGCAGCACCAAACAGAATGTAAAGTGATCCAATATAATTTGTAGATCATGCAATGTTGCACTTTGTCTGTTATACTTTGTTCCATTTCACGAATTGTAGATTGCTTTTAAAAATAATTTTATTTGCTAAAGAAATATACATTTCAATTTTGTGGCTTTAATATGTGCCACCAATTTGTTCAGTTCATTACTCAGGTAAGTTTTTGTTAATGATTAGTGGCACAAATAAGAGCCACCTTGCAACTCAAAAAATATTTACAAAATGGAAAACAACCTTATAGTAATACATATTTTAGTGCATATGTGGTTTAATAAGTGAAAAGTTATTAAAAAAATAATTTGCCCTATAAAGGGTTAATTAGTAACGAAGTACCAAAAATACTTTTTTTAAAAATTGCTATGGATTTTGCAAACTTTATTAATTAAAATTATTTAATAATTGTGAATTATTATTCAAGTTGGCTGGAAGTTTTTAAAATAGCGAATAAAACTACTTTTACCGTCCTAAAAGTAGTTAAAGGTGTATTTTTCACGATTTGGTATACCACAAATACTGATTGCAGATAACGAACTTTTTAATAGTTTTGAATTTAAATAATTCTCCGAGCAATGGAATTTTAAAATAATTACGTCAAGTCCACATTACCACAAGTCTAACGATTTGGCCGAAAAATATGTAGAAATTACGATAAAAATATTAAATAAAATTCTAGAATCTAAAATTGATTTTGAATTATGCTTACTGGACTACAGAAGTAGTCCAGTTGCTGAATTACAATGATCTCCAGCACAACTACTACAAAGTAAAAATTTAAAAACTAAATTTTCTATAAAAATAGAACACTAAAATCTCTAGTAGTAACGGAGGCTATAGAAGTAATTAAGAAGAATCACCTGAAAGAGGCTAATTATTATAATAGAACTGGATTAAACCAAACTGTAGAATTTACGAACAACGAAAAGGTTCTAATTAAAAATGTAAATAATAAATTTTGGGAGGAAGAAATAATAGTTAAAAAATTAGAATTCCCACCGAGAAGCTATTTGATTAAAATTAATAATAAAATACTAAGACGCAACAGTGAGTTTATAAGGAAATTATTTCAAAGATATAATGATCTGGATGAGGAAAATGAATCGATAGTTCCCAATTCTAATTTAGAAAAGGAAAACGCTTTAAGAAATGCCCAAAACTTAGTTAAGTACGCAAAAAAGTGGTAGAATAATTAAGCCGCCAGAAAGATTGAATTTGTAGTATGGAAACTCTTAGTGCCACATTTTGTTAATTAATTCGTAGTACAAAATTAAAAAAAGAAGTGCGTGTTTAGAAATAAATTAATAATAAGAAATAAGCGTGCGAGAATAGAGACACTTCCACAGATATTTTTGGCTGGTGTGGGATACTGACACTAGTAGATGTTGATGATTTGAATTATGTTATCTGCGTATTAATAAAGTTTATGAGCATCGATCAAGTATATTAATTTTATTAAAAATGCTAAACAGTAGAAAGCCAACAATAAACCTTTCTTCTATTCCGAATATCTTGATACTCAGATCGTTCAAGGCCTCGAACCTGGCAATCCTATCAAAGACAATAGAAAACTGTATACCGCCCTATTTAAGCAGGCCGAGCAATGAGGGTACTTGCTAAGACGTTAAAGGTCATGCTCGGCAGCATACAGCGCTGCTACAATAGTGTGTGCAATACAGGCAGCGTCCCGAATTTTCACATTCACCACAGCACTTTTAGCCTTTATCCAGTCTGGAAGGGCAATGCAAGAGAACCTCCTAAATGGCTGTGTAAAATGCGGTAACAAAACTATAATAGCTAACTAGAAGAGAAATGTGGACTGTATATAAAATTAAGTGATAATTTAACAAACAACATATAATTAATGTTTTTAATCAGTTCAAGCGTTTACTAAAAGCACTCACCTGGTGTTTATAAAACCGTGCGAACCAAAAAAAACGATGTAACATCTACTCTGCTTTTGAGGGTGTAGCGAAGCACATTTATGACGATAGCGGTTCTGAAGAAAAACGGTTCGTCTAAATAGGTTTGTCCTACGTAGGACGTGTAAACAGCGATGCGGACTGTTCGAAAGACAAATTGATTCTCCTGAGCTTCGTGGATTTTCCAGTCAATACTGTTCTTGCACATGCGGAATAACACAGAGTTTTATCACTCGCGGCACTTGTTGACGCGTGCTTTCAGTTCATTCATTCATTTTGTTTTCGACCTTACTTAAGGTCGGTTTGACGCAGCTCTAACTTCTTTTCTATTCTGTGCTAATCTAAAAAGCTCTAAATACCCTTCACAACCTAAATTTCTAATAATTTGACTAATATAGTTTGGTCTAGGTCTTCCTATATCCTTCTATCTTTTTCCTATCCACCTGGCTCTACATAGATATTAGCAACCTGATGTTTGTTAAAGAACTCTAACATGGTCACATAATTACCATTTATCAGGAAATGAAATATAACCTGGTTATCCGCTTCAAAATTTTACTAACAAATTTAAATATACCGAGGCGAACGTAAAATAATCAACAAACACAATGTAAAATGAATGTAGCTTTAATTATTTACACTATAAACGGAACAGGCTGATATATGTTGATGTTTAGTTCCAAATGCAAGACACGTTCTAAGGTCCAACCGGACTGGAGAAGTTCAAATTCTTAGGACTTCTCGAGCATTTCCGGAGAAAACGACGCATACACTTCGTTCAAGTCGCCCGACCTGGTTATAATTTGATTCCTAGTATTGAAGAATTTAGCTTCTGCAGTATCACTCAGGTTCATCCTTGTGTTAATACCAAATACTTCTAAATTAATTTTACGGGTCGTGTGGGCCTCTAGTGTGTCCCGGATCAACTCCTCAAAATGCTGCTTCTGTCCATGTAAAAAGTCACCAATGTCTGTGCAACCCGACGGAGTATTGACGCGGTAGGTTGGGATTCGCGACCAGAAGGCTGACGATAATAGTTGTATCGCTTCTTGTTTAGGGCTTTCGGATTCAACCTAATGCGCTTCACTGCGTAAATGTCCAGGGAATTGGTGTGAAGGAACATCCATATAGCACTTTGAAATTTCGTACCTTTTGTTGCTGGCGCTTTGGGGCCGGTGCAGCACGCGGTAGTGATGCTATACGTTTGACTGGCATCGATGTTAAAGGAACAATGTTAAAGGGACGATGTTAAAGGGACCATATACGTCATAGACCCAAGGTGGACCCGGGCTTAACTTAATATAGACCCATAGCAGGCCAGAACCTCTGGCGTTATAGTCCCATGGAGGACGCAGGTCATACAATATTTATAGTAAATCTGTTTCAAAATGGGGTCAGTTTTAACCGCACTCTTAAAAGATGTACACCGAGAATCAATCGAAGATCACGTGCCACCTGCTGTTGAGTCTACGCTGCAATCATCTACACACCGCACCGTCAACAACAATAACAAGCTCGTTAACCTCATCAACTTTGCCAACTTCATCAACCTCAACAACCTCAACAACCTCAACAACCTCATCAACCTCACCAATCTCATCTACCTCGACAACATCAACACATTTCCAACACCAGCTTTGCCGTCTCCAACATTAGAATAGAGAGGAGTAGAATACTTAATTGGATAGGAAAAATGTCTCGTTATGCATCCAATAGGTTGGAACGTTAGACTACCGAAGATATTTCGGAGACAATCAAAGATATATTTACAGCTGTAGACTATTCGCAACACTATTGATCAGCGCACCAACTACGACAGCAACAAAGAAACGATTTACCTAGCTAGGAGAGAACATATCTATATAATTTGTATGTGCATTGTATTATTCAAAAATAAAGTTGTATAAAATTGAATAATGTTTTGATAATACATGCATAAGGAAATGTCGTTTCCATCAATTTTGCAAACGCATAATTTACAGTGCCAATGTCGTCATAACGGTTACCATTGGGCTATCCTCAATCAATAGTCGTTCAATCGATTGAGATCTAGGACTCCTATAGATTGTGATCAACTAATCGCACCCTATACCACTCTTTCACCTTCGACCACATTGCTCCATATATGTCCAAATGGCCACAATACTAAGCAACATATTGCAATAAATCATAATAGGATATTGCAAAATAAAGTCTAGCTGTGTATAGCCACCATGTAGCATTTTCGTTATGTATGTAGGTATAAAATAAACAAATAAAAACACTACTTAGTGTAAATTGGTTAACTTCATTCTTTATTAAAAATGAGTTATTGGCTATATGTACAAACCAGTTTTTGAGTACAATTACATTTGTGGTTGCGCAACTGAATGACGAATGTCGTGTGGTATGGTAGAAACACTTCGATGGATTGGTGTAATCCTTTAATTTATGTAGAGGAGTACACCCTAAATCTTCTAAGTTAATAACATTTAGGTGTAGAAATTCATTGTAAGTTACCATCTTCCCAAGATATACCGTGAAAGTTTCTGCTTAACCATACGTTTTGGTATTCGAAGCAAGCTGATAGTTAGTTCCAAGAATACGGTGGTTTCAGCACATATGTTATTGCAACTCCATTCGATAACGATAGTGGTAAAACAGCCATTTCTTTAAACACAAAGTTATTATTGGCAGTTTTAAAATCTTGAACGTCGACAACTAATGGACAATTCTTTTTAGACTTCACTTACAATATTAGTTGCAAGATTGTAGCGAATCAAACGATCGTGTAGAATGAGGCAGTACGCTGTAGTGTGAGTTTTAAGTGCTTCCTTCATTTGAAATTCTAATCGTACGTCAACCGCTCCCACTTTTACTATTTTGTTTTAATGGGAACAATTGGTGACTACAAGTGGAGCGTGCGTTTGAAATTCATTGGGTGTTAATATCGGTTGACTGATGCCCCCGTAATATGATTGTTGAAACTGTGGATATATTTCATATAGTATAGAATAGCGATTGGTATCGAAATCAATGTTAAAATTATCGTAAGGATACATAGATGAACCCAGATGTAATTTCATATTAGTCAACTTACAGTGGTCGAACTGACTGCACCCCTTTTTGCGCGATGTATCATCGGTTTGAAAGCAGATAATAACAAAACGCGGTTTTTTTATTTGAGAAGCCGTTTTCACAGCCCACGCATGCGTTTGTATTGTATGTAACTCTGGATATTGGTGTAGTTCCAAACTGCGAAAGCTTATGTCCATGGTGACATTGCGTTAAATATGTTTGAGTAGTTTTAAGCTCTCTGCATCTGCAACGGTTATATGTGGAGTCCGCCATGATATATGTGTAATAGTAATTTTGATTGTTGTTTATGGAAAAGCGATTAGATTCGTCAAAACACCGCATGTTTGATAACAAGACAGCTGCGAGCAGGCCACAATTATTAGAAAGCATAGAAAATTACATCAGAAACTACTTTAAATGCAAAAACTTGATTGGTTAAAATGAGCAACGAGTTTGTAGACCATACCCACTGACGGAGTAGAGGTCAATGATATATTAACAGGCACAGTGATAACGAAGTCAGTTTTCAACTGAACAAAAACCGAGGTGCGCCACTATGAAATAAAGTGTGATACGTAATAATAATTCAAAGTGAAAAATTGTATAAGTGCGACTAAGATGAAAATTACGATTGCCGATTAAACGTAAGTAGATTTTGGGAATTTATTTAAACTAAAACATAATAAAAATAGGGCTCTGAAGCCGGGGAGAATAATACAATTTCCAAGTCAGGGGAAAATAAATGATAAGAATTCCAAGTTCTGAGTCCGGGAAAGAATGACAATACAATTCTAAGTCCGGGGAAAATAAACTACGATTTCCGAGTCCGGAGGATGATAATCCAATTCTAAGTTTGGGGAAATTGATAAGAAGGAATAAGTCTGAATGAGATGACAATAAATTGGGGTGCATAAGTATAAGTTAATAATGGTAGTCCAGAGGGTGATGGCAATAATTTAAATGCAATGGTTCAAGCGTGTGGATAGACAATATTTCGAATGGGCACGTAATAATCCTGAATTGGGGAAAAATAAATTTTATTCAAATGGATGGCTTAATACATGGGAAATACTAGCTGATTATGGATGCGTCAATGCAGAGAAAATAGACCAGGTCAGATTTTTAGTTATAAGACATTTTTTTCTATTTTTTTGATTTGACTATTGAATTTGCTTAATATAAATGAATGTGAAAAAGTCAACAAAAAGAGGACTTGCATACGTATAAAGTGCGTGATATGATAAGAGGTTTTGAACGTTCCACACTTCTTTTTTTATAAAAATAATAGGTTTTTTTTTGGTGACTTTGGGTTTGAGTAAAAAGTATATGATTTTTGATAAAAGAGATTTACAACATTAATTAATTGAAAAGTATATTTCAAATAATTTACAAAAACTGTACATAATATTTGTTTCATTATATAGAATCGAATTAACTGAATTTTATAATTCCAAATATATGCTAGTCTAGGTCATAAGATAAAGTTAATGGGAGTGATTTGATAATTTAAACAATCAAGGAGGAGTTATAAGTTGAATACGAAATTGATAACGAGTAAGGCGGTAACGTATCAAATTTTGTTATTGGTCGACAAGGTTGGTTCAAGATAAAAATCCAGTCAAGTTCCTGGAGGGAGTTCATAGCAATATTTATATGACAACCCAACGTCGGAGAACGATAATTACAATTCCAGTTTATGCATAGCAATATATGTATATATATATATATATATATATATATATGTGTGTGTGTGTGTGTGTGTGTGTATTACGAACAAATTTATCTGAAATTAATACGACTCTAGCGGTGATAACTATGCTAAAACGAGAAAATTTAGTAAATAAGAATCTGCTACCACTCCACAAAAAGATATAGACAATTAAAGAATGTAATTTTTTGTAAATAAAACACTAAATTTTGTGTTTCTTTTTAACACTATATATTTAATACAAAAATAATTTTTTGAAATTCTTGGGGATTCTTCAGCACGTGCACGCGTTTGCTTAACCTAAAAATCTCCGAAGTATTCAGTCACCTAATGGGTGCAAAGCCCCCGTTCAGAACACCTTAAGGAACCCTATTCCGCATTTGAGTATGATTACATCACCATCCAAATTCTTCTCCACATTTGAAATAACGACATGATTTGCATATATTTTAAATTCAGTCGGCTACAATTACAATAAAAGAGACAAGGTTATATTTTAGATCCAGGTACGAGTTCAGTGTAATTGTATAAATCATTTTGGTGATGCAATCATGAACAAAACGACGAGATACCTGTCTTAACATGTTTTTTGCATACACACACACACACACACACACACACCTATATTTTAAATTGAAACAATACGAGTCGAATAATTTCTGCTATTCTTTTTTGATATTTAATACAAAAATAATGGGGCACAACCCCGTTCAGCACACGCTAAGGAGCCCCATTGCCATTTATCATTTTGAGAATGATTACGTCATCCACCACATTTCTTATTTTTGGTTAACCTAAAAACCTCTCTTCAATTAACTAATGCAACGAGAATAAAAATGAAGGTGAAGCTCTAAGGAATACCGCTAAATTTTCCACCACATGCACGTTTTTGCATAACCTAAAAATTCTTCATCGCGTTTAATTTTTGCTTAACCTAAAAATCCCCGAAGTAGTCAATCACCTAGGGGGACACAGCCCCGTTCAGAACACCCTAGGGAATCTCATTCCGCATTTATGTTTAACGTCATCCACCACCTTTCTTATTTTTTGCTTAACCTAAAAATCTCCGAAGTAGTCAATCATCTAGGGGACCACAGTCCCTATCAGAACACCCTACGGAGCTCCATTCCGCATTTATCATTTTGAGAATGTTTAACGTTATTCACCACGTTTTTTACTTAACACAAAAATTCTTCATCACGTTTAATTTTAGCTTAACCTACAAAAAAAATCTCCAAAGTGGTCAAGTACCTAAGGGTGCACATCCTCGTTTAGAACATACTAGTGGGCCCCTTTCTACATTCATCATTTTCAAAATGTTTAACGTCATCCACATGTTATTTAATATTTAATACAAAATAAAGCTCTCGGGAACACTGATAAAAAATTCTGAAAAATCTCCAAAGTAATCAAACACATAGAGGGGCACAGCTTCGTTCAGAACACGCTGGGGTGCCCCATTTGGTATTTATCATTTTGATAAGGTCTAACGTCATCCACCACGTTTATTGCTTAACCTAAAATAATCGCTCTTTAATTAGCTAATGCAACGAGAATATAAAGGAGAGCAAAGCTCTAAGGAGCCCCGATCCTTATCTGGGGTGCCCCATTCGGCATTTATCATTTGAGAACGTTTAACATCATCCAATACGTTTTTTACACCCCATTCACCATACTATCTAACAACTAAGACAACCGTCCGGCGCCCCCCCCCCAAAGACAAAGGCCTAAGGAGCCACATTCACCATTTAGCTAACTATCCACACCAACAAGGCACCGCAACCCCCAGAGCTTCGCCCGCATTTTATTCTACGCGGGTGGACGTCCCAAAAGCAAATTTTGCACATAAAACAAATTTTGTTCTTAATCCGACGTATACATATCTTTCTGTGCGGCTTGTTGTCCAAAGCGGCCTAGCATAACTTCGACATTTATCATTTTGAGAATGTTTAACGTCATCCACTACGTTTATTGCACCCCCCATTCACCATACTATCTAACAACAGACATCCGGCTGGCGCTGCGCCCCCCGCGGTGACGAGGGCAAAGGCCTAAGGAGCTCCATTACACATCCATCATTAAGCAAACTATCTACCAACAAAGGCATCGGAGCCCCAGCGCTTCGCCCGCATTTTATTTTATTATATACATGGGATTCTATGCTTATTTTTGTTCTCGAAGCGACCTGGCATAACTACTCTTGATAGATTAGAAATAATTACGGCATAATGTTAAATGCAAAGTTCATCAAATTTACTGTACAAACAAGAAGTACGTGACCAAGGAAAGGGAAGATCCAAGAGAACCAAGGCAATAAATTGTAGTCCTACGTGCAGGAAATGGCGCATCAATTTCGTTATACATTAAAAATTAGTTGAAATACCCAAAATCTTGCATGTAAGTATTACGTACAAAGCTTTTAATCGCTGAACTCTGCGCTTGTCAACAGATAGGCGTTCTTTTTAAATACGACAGGGTTTGTAAACAAATCTGTTTAACTTGAGTTAAGGCATGCTCCACATCACTTGAAAGAAAATATTTATGTGAAGGAATTAAAAGTGATTTGATAGTTAACAAATTATGTAATGGTGATTGCGCATAATTAAATGAGGTTCGTCGTTTTAATCCTTAAAAACTTAAGTAACAAAAGTTTGTTTTTAAATAAATTCTAAGTTTTGCATTAACAAAAGGACTCTAAATAATTACTGGATCCGATGTGGAAGTTCAACAAGTATTTAAACAATTACTGGATCCTACTGGGAAGCATAATAGGCATTTAAACGATCTCTGGATCCGATCAGGACGTTTAACAAGGACTCTAAAATAATTAATCAGGGGAAGCTATACTAACAAAAATGCAAACCGTATCTAAAGTAGATCTGGATTCAACGTTGGAATATTTAAATCAGTAAGCAGAAATAGAAGCTCAGAGCAGTTGGAGCAAGAACTGGTTTGAACTGGAGACAACAGGTTAGCCTATTTGAATATTTTGTTATATTTTCATTTATGAATATTTTAAACATTGCGTTCATGAAAACTTTATGTGAGGGTGAACAAAGATCGTTTTAATACACGTTAGAAATTACGTAAAGATTGAAGGAAGTTTAATGAACGTTCATAGGGCTTCAAATAATAATAAAAAGGGTGCTTTTTGCTGACTTTTTGTTTAATTAACGGGAATAATAATTATTGAAAGAATTTAATTCAATTATTAAAAGAAGATTCAATTCAAAGATTTCTTAAACGTTTTTGTACATTGTAAATATTTTTGAGACTATTATAGTAGTTATGCTTAATGGTGTTTTGACTAAAAGGCATAGGAAGTAGAAGGAAAAAGAAAATTAAAATTCTTTGTTGTTGTATTGTCGCAAGCTCCGTGCGTGGTGAAAACTGAGCTAGCCGAGGTATATATATATATATATATATATATATATCACACTTAAGCCTTATAATCTTTTTTATTACGTCCCTTTCGCTAACTATACAGTAACTCCTGGCGCAAGTACCCACAAACTCTAAAGCTAACTTGAAATGTTGTTTTAGTAAATTTCATCAGTATGCTATTTTGGTTAATATTAGTTAAACTTGATGGTAGCTTAATCACTACTTTTCAAGTTGGCACTTCGGTATTTGAATGTCTAATTTGTCATTGAGTTGGTCCTGTTTCTTTCTTATCTGTGTGTTAGACACCATCTTATGCTGACATGTCGTAGAAAGTAGGCGTATTTCTGTGTCTGCCTTAAACATCTCTGATTTTAGACGATTTCGGCGGGTACAGAGATTTTAGTTGGAACATATCTGTTTAGATTTATGTTTGAAAGGTGATATTTTTCGATTTCTTCATGTGACGAATTTAAAACCTCTCTCTTTGAAGGTACATTCTCGTGGCGTAATTTTTAATAATGTTATCTTCTTTCAGGTTCCTATTGACTTTAACTTTAAAGTATACATTGAGACATACCGTTATTTTGTGTTTTAATATTATTATTGTTTGCCCACTTTGTGGTACGTCGCTTCCGCGTACTGTTATGTATTAGTAGCTTATTCATTTATTTCAGGGAACTACTTCAGGGACTCGTGTTGGAACTAGTGCTGGTTCGTATTGCAATAACGATTTTAACGTACTATGTTGGCGTACTAGTTTTGGTGCTACTTTTGGGATCATGTTATAGTCTACGTTCAGAAGCCGTATGTGAGTTTCGTCGTTTATGGTACATGTAAATTGTGGCTTGGCTGCTACCGTTCAATTTAGAAAAGGTCACTGTTGTGGAAGCTTAACGCTGGTAATGCATGTTTACACTAACCGCCGATAAGTCAGGTTGCATGAATTGTGTGTACCATTGTACATTTATTTCATTTCGTCTGTTAATTCTGTTTATATCATTTACTGTTCTGCAACGGCAGAAGTTCTTGTATTTCAGGTTTATACATAACCTTCGTATATATGTAGAGGAGATTTTGGGATGTGTACGAATATAAGAGCACCGTTACTTGTAGGTTTTTAAATAGTAAAAGTACGTTACAGCAGCTATAGTAGTATTTCCTAAACAAATTAAATTAAGTGTGAATTACTACATCAAGATGAAGCAAGAAAATGTTCTCAATTCGAATAGATCAATGTTGTTTGGATATATTCGTACACCCATATGCAATACAAGATATTAGTGGAAATGCATTTTGTTCGAATGAAATAGTTTTTTGTGCGATTGTTCTAAAACAACACACTAGGAAAAGAACAAAAATACACGCAGTATATGAAAAGAGACAAAAATTTTAAGATGATATAAATTTTTGAAAATAATAACACCTGGGAAACTTAAGCAAATTGCAAAAGACCTGTACTAACAAATATTTGAACATTATTAATCTTTACAAGCCTGCAAAATATGCAAATCATTTACTTTAAGGAATAAGTAGACATACAAAGGCGTTTGACGTCATTATTTGACGTCAAACAGTCTAAAGCATATTTTCTTGTTTGCACTAAATTATAGTGATCATAAATTATACCTATACTTCAAAGTTATACTAAAACAATAACATCACGGCAAGCATTTGAAATATTATACAGAATAAGGTTATCTGTAAAGAAAATAAAAATATTCTAACACAAACACTAGTTTTATAAATGCATTCACGTATTTGGAACAGAAAAGTGATTTTTGAAAAAATACTGTTATACTGATGCACAATTGTTTCTTAAAAGTGTTGAATTCTTAACTTTATACTTCAGAACTACTGGTACTATTGCAGTATTTTCTAATAAATATACTACCTTATTTTTCTTAATAATATTTATTGTACGCCAGTATAATGCTGAATAATTCATAGAAGCTTACCATATAAAAGAATTACACAATTTTCAATACATTTTCAAATATCTGTAGTTTTCAATTTTTAGATATAAAGATACGTAGAAAGTGATTAGATTTTTATGCGTATTCAAAGTTTCTAACTAATGTTGTGGAAACAAATAGAAAAGTTAAACTGGAATCGGGGACTAAAGAAAATTCAAGGACTCAAAGAAATTGCCAGATTAATATACTAACCTGAATAAAAATCTATCAATTTGAACGAAGAAACAACTTTTCTGTTGCTTTATCTTAAGCTTTTGTAATTATATTGTCTACAAGAAACTAATTCTTATATTCGCTTATTAACATATTATATAAATACTCTTATTTGAAACTTTTCTGCTTAAATATATGAAGTCTATTTACAAATTAAGTGAATTTTTGCCAATGCAATCTTTAAACGTACTTTATATACATCTAGATATATATATATATATATATATATATATATATATATATTGTTATGGATTCAAAGGGTTAAATTTGGGGTAAGCAATGCAAATTCAAACACCCTGTATAGAGAAATGAACAAATTATTTACGCGCAAAATTTATTTAATTTATTTAATTTAAACGGACAAGTATTGACGTAATTTTATAAGTAATGATTGAAAAATTAGAAGTACATAAAGACAACCAGTTTTAAAAAACGAATAGAAACGCATAATTAATTTAATTTATTTTAATTCAACGTGTAATAGCATTGGAAAACACACCAGGGTAAAGAAAATCGATAATCCCAAGGCAAAAGGTTTCTTGGTAACAAACAAGGACGTCAGTTTTATCGGATACCGTGAAATATAGACTCCAAGAATTGTTGTTTTAAATGGTCTACAATTATGAACACCTGCGTGTTTAAAAGGTTACCTTCTTCGAAATTATCAGCATAATAAAGCGGGCTTCATAGAAAATAGTGTTCAACCGTCAGTGGCTTCGAATAACAAGCTAACAAAGTTTCTTAAAGAGTAGGTGAGATGCACGATCAGTAATACGCTACGGATAGAGACGGATATAAAAGCATTGGTTTCAAAACGCACGTACTGAATCCACGTGGAGTGATGTGACGCTGTCACCAATATCGATTTTCAACAACTCAAGTGGAGTTTGGAACGCGACATTAAATATGCATAAGACAGAGATAAAAATATTACAGGCGGAATTTTATGACGATACAGAACAGAATCATTGGTTGAAACGGATAGTTTTACAAACGAACGAACATGCGACAGGTGGAAGCGAATTTCGGATTATACGGCGCGTCCACGAGATGAATTTCTGGAAACTTTAAGTCAGTTATATCAAAATTTGCAAAAGTGTTATTTTAAAATAAGTTTTTCGCGTGAAGTGTGGCCTAGAGGTGGCATTTTAACGATATAAATACTCTGAGAGAATTGGGCTCTCCCTCTTTATATTTTCATCGCTTTTAACTACTTACAACGATAGACCGACGTTATAGTAGAGTTTTTGTGAGTATTAAATATATTTATTATACCGTAAATGTACTGCTAGCACTTATAAATTGGTAGTTATGACCTTCTAGTTATTAACGTAAAGATACGAGTAGTGTGGTAAAAATCAAATTAACAGAGGTTCAATTACTACCATACCAGGCTAGTAAATCAATAAATAGACGCATAATATACGTGAGTTTGTATGCTGTTATCGAATGGTATTTTGAAGCAATGCTTGGTGATTATTGGGGTTTTCATCTATGAATATGTGGAAGAGCAGAGCGCATAACCACGAAGCCGAGGGGTTCTGGAAGTTATCGTCTGAAGGGATAGCGGCGTGAAGCATTCTCCAGGTAACTTATTTGAATTTTCTGTTATCTGATAAACTTTTGGTATTATTTTGGTGATGTGTGAGTGAATATTGGACTTATTTATAGTTATTAACGCAAGATACGTGTACTGGAGAATATTGGAGTTATTTAAATTATTGAAAAAGGGTGTATTGAAAACTTATTGAATTTTGTTATGAATATAAATTGGATTGTTAGGGGTACATGGGTTTATTAGTTTTGTAGTAATTTTATGTAAGGTAAAAGGCATACATTAATAAACTGGGTTATTATGAGCTCACCATACTCCAGTGTGCAATAAATATAGGGGCCCATCTACTCATATTGTATTAAATGTGTTTGCAAATGATGATTTAAAACAAGGACTTTAAACATATCACTTATTGAGTTGTAATTAGTGTACCAAACTGTTTATTTATACCTGAGAATAGTTTGCTGTAAATAGCGTAAATAAAAGATTGTATGATTGTTCTAGTATTTGGTTTTATTGAATGGTATGCGAGTAGGAAGGAAGAGTGATTGTAAATTTAGGTATCAGACAAGAGGCACAGCTTTTATTTTTGAAAAGTATTTAATGACTCACTCTCAATTTTTAAAACTTTAATTCCCGGATCCACAGCACTCTTATGACGGCCCAACGTTAGGGCTTGAATGGTTTTTAGGGAGATCCAGAGCTAAGTCCCCGACCACAGCAATATATATATAATATAATGTAGTTCCCTTGTATTGACTCGAGCCTCTCACTTTGGGCGTCATTATTATTGTGAAGCTTAAACAGGTACCATCGTGCCCCACGCTAGGGTCGACATATTTATTGTGTAGTTCACCTCGGCTGTTCCGCTCCCTGAGTTGAAAAATGCTTATGAAAGCTTTCAAAGAAGCTTACATGGACTACTAAATCTTAAAACTCCAGCTAATTGCCACTATGCCGTAATTTAAAAGAAAAGACTTCCCTACAATCCTATTTAAAATAACGCAACTAACGAACTACATCACACTCTATTTACATAAAATAAGATTTACATCTTCCAAAACTCTTTTCATTACAAACAATAATATAACTTTGATTGGAAACAAATCATCTTCAAGAATGTGTTGGTATTAAATATTTTTATCAAACATATACCCTATTAAAGTAAATGGGCTATCCTCATAGCTGACTTTAACACTTGTCTTAATATGAGCTCACAGTAAAACTCTTTAAACCTGTGTGCAACAGTATAGCACTGCAATAATAAAAATCCCCTTCACTTTGTACAAAACAGCCTGGTTATCATTACATTTTTATCCCTCTCTACATACACCTATTTTCATTTACATATAAAGTTCAATAAAATTTGCAGGTCATCAATTTAATAGAAATAATCACTCAAAAGCACAAAAGAGTTAAAACTTCTTAAATAAACAGTACAACAATATTTTATAAAAGTTCGTTACCTGGTAACCATTATACTGCAAGCATTTACAAACCATCCCTCAAAGAAATTGCCGCCTAGAATGACTCTAGGCTCTGGAACCACTCCCCAAGTTGAATCACCATTCCTCTAGGCACGCTGCTATCTAAATCTCTCCTAATTTACTATAGAAAGTGCATCCAAACCTCCAAAATTTCCCATTACAATTTTATTTATGCTCAACAAATTAATACTCGATGCATTTACCATTAAAATTCCATGTTAGAACGCCTTTGTACGCTCCAACACCCAAAATAGCAGTAGCCTGTACTTATATGCTTAATAAAAGCTTCGCTCTTAACTCTGAATTTACTTTAAGATTTTCACTATGCTAATTCATTAAGACGACGCACCAACTTGTGTAAGATGGACTACTTGAGTTAACCTTGATGGCGAGCGAAGAAGTAAGAGAGTTTCACCCTACCTCTAAGGTGTTTATACAGAGCCAAACGTGTCCTCCTTTTTTCAAGTTTCGCACGATTCTTCAACGGATAAACAAACATTCCCGGTATTCTGCCAATTGTCGGCTCCCTTCTTGAAACTCCAAGCATAACGGTCACAAAATTTTACCTAAAACATCAACGGTTTTTCACCCTCCATGAGGTTTAACGCACGCACACAGAAAATACCGAGAAAATTGTTATTACCCGTCCAACGGTCGGTGCATTTGCCGAAAAACTAGCCTCAACAAAAATCGATTCCTGCTAAATCACGTCAGTTACGTTTTGGGCCTAGGAAGCTGCCTTTTTAAAAAGTCTTCTTCCAAAAATTACAAGTGGAATTTTACAAAACTATATAAAATTACTCTGTCGAAATTACTGTTAAATGGATTTAAATTAGAGCGAGTAGCTTGAACAACCAACAATGCAAAAGTTGTGCGGCTCAAGACTGACTGACTTGCTTGGAGCTTCCGTGGTATTTATGTTGTCCCCGCCCCTCACATTTCTGTCAGAACTGCAGAGCTCATGTCTGCTTATTTCTTTATTAATTTATACAATACAAAGTAACAATCTTAATTCTAATAATTGCAGTTATATAACCGACTGTGCTCTGCACCTGCAGTATCACTTACGTCTGGAATACAATGTATTCACATCCGTTCTCACAACTTGCTTTCAACTTTCATTAACCTTTTCTTTATTTATCTTTGAATTACATTGTTGCATCTAACTTAAGTTTCTTAATAATTTCTATTTAATTATACATATATTGATTTGGGGGATATGTAACTCCTCCCGACGTAGATGAAAAATTAAGGGTTTGGCTTAATTTTTTAAAATTTCATTGTTTGTAAGGGTACATTTATTGTTTTTTTATTTACCTTTGTTTCCTTATGACTAAAATCTCTTTTTTTATTTTTATATCTAAAATACAATTTGTACAATACATACATAGTTAGTAAAATAGTTACAATAATTAATAAAATTGTCCAAACACTTATGTTATCATAATGTAATTTTAACACTTTTAACTCACTTAAGTGTTCTTGGTAATTGTCCATTAGCTTCATGGCGTGGTTGAGATCGTCTAAGTCTAGGTGCTCTAGTTGCATTGGTTTCTTGTTGATTTCGTCGTCTTCGGGTTGCGTAATCTTGAACTGTAGTTCAGGTAAATTTGCGAATTTCTTGGTTACTGTTGGGTCATGATATACTCGAATAATTTCATTTTTCAATTTTAGATAACAGTCTTCCTTAAGGGTGATTACTTTATCTCCAGTTAGTGCTAAATTATTTTCGTCTTGGTTGCAGTGGGCGGTTGCTATTACTTCTTGTGGAAATGCACCAATCCATTTGTTTTCCGTAACTTTTTGAATTTTCATATTGGTGATTTGTACTGATTTTGCTTCACAGTTGTCGTAGTGATTTAAAAATCTTAATAATTGTACTTCACAAGGGCTATCTGCTTGAATAGCTGTTGTTGTTAATGATTGGCATAAATATTGACTTGGTATTACTTCGTTACATTTTTCGTTTGTGTAACCATACCTGAGTTCATTTAAGGAAAGGACCTTGGTTTTAGGGATAATAACTCGATACCTGCTAGTAATTTTTATGGGGAAAGTAAATAGATAATAATTATAAGTGTTACTTTCTACTATGGGGATTTCTATTAAAAATGTGATTTCGTTGTTTTTTACATAGCTTTTCACTACGGTTATTTTTTCGAATATGAGTATGTTTGATTCTACTACTTCGAAGGTTTGTATACTGTTAGTTATACATGATTTAATTCTTAATAATTCTTTTAATAGGTCAATTGGTACTATAATACTAGAGTGTAGTGTGTTTAGTCTTGCAAATGTTACAGCGTTTTCTAATGTGGCTAAAATTTGTTGAATTACAGTAAGAGTTGATATTCTTTGAGTAAATATCGCGTTAAATCTGAGTAAGTCTCGCATTCCTAACATGGTGGTTTGCATGTTAGTTTCAAGGGTTTGTATTCTATTGGCTATACTGTCTTAGTTTTGATTTCTAACAATAGTTTTTATATCATTTTGGTTTTCAATTAACTGTTGTATGGCGTTGTCACATCGTTCTGCATTTTGGTTGTCTAAATTGCCGGTGATAGCTTTTATTATATTACGTAATCCGTTAATAAGTCCTCTTTTACGTCTTATAATTTGTTCTGTTGGTATTAGTCTATTAAATTTATCTTCTATGTTCCTCAGTATGTTTTCTATTACACTGTAGTAATTTAGCATTTCTATCGCGTACTCTGTTCCGAATTTGGCTGTGTCCATTGATTGTTTCAATCTGTAATAGTTGCCTTTGATTATTTGAAATTCTTGTTTTAATTCCGTTAAATCAAATTTTTGTGCGAATGTCTAGGTCTATTGTATTTTGCATACTTCCCAATTTTATTGGTAGTATACCGGGGTTGTTTTTAATGTCTTCAACTAATTTGTCGTTGCCCGTTCTACCTGGGTGGAGGTTGACGGCAAGGGTGATGGCTGTCCATCTGAGACACTTATCAAACGGGTTAAACAAGAATATTCAAATTATCCATAACCCACTTTAAAAGAATATTTTTGTACATGATGACTTACATAAGAAAAGTTCTGGGATTACTAATAATAAACATAGACCGTGTGAACCATATAAATATTCAGTAGCCATGAAATACTGTTTCTTTTAGACTTAAGTTGTAAATTGCATTTGTAGGATTTAATGCTTGTGTATAAGTAATCTTGTGGATAATGAGTGTTGAAGAAAAATGTTTGTGAATGTAGCTATTACTATTAATTGTTTATTAACGAATACTTGATAATATAATAATGTTGATGTTGGAGTTGTGTTGTCTCATTTAAATTGAGCTTAATGTCTGGCAGCTCTACATATTTACCTGCAATATATTGCTACGACGTCTGTGCCCCACGATTGGGTGGCCATTAATTGCTGCAATTTCCATTGTTGGTCGTTACTCAGTACTAGAAAAAGTCCACTTCCTGACTGCAGTCTCTAAAATACATAAACCCTAAAAAGCTTTAAACGTTCGATGCTGCTTATATACCTAAAAAGCTTAAAATATTTCTACTTTGCAACGAAGTATGCCACGGCTGCTCAGCTGCTTTTTGTAAATCAAATTAACTACTAAAAAAATTCTGTTACGGTAAATTGCCTAAGTTTATTAACATATTCATAGAAAAAGACACGCCAAGATCAACATAAAACTCCTCGCTCACTTTTTATTTATACAATATATACATCCTCTTTGTTAAAATAACACATTTTACAATACATTTTGAAATCAATAATTACACCAGATAAATATTTACTATTATATTATCATAGGAAGTAACAGGGTTTTATCACAGTCTTTACTTTAACTCCGGTTTAATTCGAGCTCATAATAAGCCTTAATCCTTTGTGCTAAATTTTGTATATCAATCCCGCAAAAGCACCCTTTTACCTTGTACATACCAAATATCGTTATTATCATAAATCATTTTTAAACCTAAATTCCCACATAAAAATACAGTGCAATAATGCAACAGAAAAAGTTCAATCCGTAACTCTTCCCAAGTTTATATTTTTATTTCATAGCATTATACCCACATGCACAAAAACACCTGTTTATACACATATTCAAACAAAAGCAACAGTTACCTGGATTCTATCACTGCTCCCAAGACTGCCATCATACCATCAACGACTGCTGTCTACAGGAACTCCAATCTGGATTGCAATCACCATAGAGTTGTCTCGTTTTTACCTCCATACTGCATTCAGACTCCCAAACCTCTTCTATAAAATGTAGGTATTCAACCAGTTCGACCAAACACTATCTTTTACTCCATTCTCAATTTTCTACTTTGCACACTAATGCAAATAAAAATGTAACAGTTTTATACATAAACAGAACTTTCATGCAATTCGTAAACGTATTAATACTTGGAGCCGTCAGCTGGTTGTAAACTACAAATGTAAGCCTAAAGAGACGCACACTTGCTGGAAACTTAGAGAGTCTTACCACCATTCGTTGGGGTTTATATATATCCTTCTTTTGCCCCTTTAAAGATTATTAATTCCGTCAATACAAACAAACATTCAATTCTTAAAACTTCCAACGGTTACATTTTCTTAGAAATTGCCCTCACACCACAAGCTAACGTATACATTTCTCTGTATTTTATTTCCAACCGAAACCGATTTTCTACGAAAACATAAGTTTAAGCTCACAACAACGCACGTACTAACATCATTCTCTGTATTCGTTCTAACTGACAACACTTTTCAAAACATTTCCTGGAAAATTAAAACCCTACTCGTCATAGTTAACGTTTGTAACATACCTTTAATAATACTCGTTATAGCTATCTCGCTTCAATACATACGCGCTAAATCACCTGTCTACTTTGTCTGTCATCCTTGTTGTCCCTGAACGTTAAAGTTCCGTTTCTGCTTATCTCACTTATACCTATTCTATCAAACAATCTCTCTTTTCTTACTGGTTTGCAAGTTCTATGGTAACTGACAAAATCACCCTCTCATCTTAAGTTTAAACTATGTCTATGTCAACTCGTGATCTTTCTATCTTACTTCTCCCATTCTAACAAATTAGTCCTCTTTGTTTCGTTGTTGGTAAGCAGTATTTGTAACCAACTAAATACCCATTCTAAAACTATAAATTCATTTTTAATTGACAGCGCTGACCAACCCTACTTAGAATTGCCTGTTATTTGTGTCGTGTTATCTTTTAACGATACTCAGAAAACTTCGTTCGAATATAACTGCCACCTTTATTGTTATAAACAATACGCAGAACTACAACGATTTAAAATGCTCAAACTTTTTAGAAAATATACATCCCTCTTTGCTACAATTTATCTCTGAAGGTTACCTTGGTTTATAATATGACATTTACAATGCTTTGTATTTCTTAAATACAACGGTAACAAGTTGAAAATGCAAGGCATTGTCGCAACGAACTTCCAAATGTAGACTTACTTTAAAACAAATTAAAGAAATTGAAATTATTATGTTGTAATAATTATAAGTATTCAGATAAAAACAAAAATTTATAAACAACAAAAGAGACATTTTAATATATTTTATTTTATTGAATAAATATTTTAAAAGCTATATATTAGTTCTCATCAATAAGATAAGAAATTTTTTTTTTATATGAATCTAATTATTTTCGGTAATCAAAATTTAAGTTTAAACAATGTCTATAATATTGGAATAATTGGCATGAAATGCCATAAATTGTTCAAATATGTGTCGCATATTGATTTTAAACTTATTTAAAATTTTAATTATCCTTGTGGATTTTTCCGGGGGCTCGGCGTCCCCGTGGCCCGATTTTAACTGACATCAAAACTTAAGCTCTGGACACCGAGCTCAATCGATTGATGTATCACACATTGATGTCCGACCATTAAAAAGGCCTCGGACACACAGACAGACAGACACACAGACAAATAGATTTCATAAACGAACGAAGTTCGTTGAAAATATGTCTATGATATAACACACGCTATTTTTAATTAGTATTCGTAGTTAAAAGATGATGCTAAATTAACTTTTAGCTTACTGAAATTATTCAGTAAAATTATTCATTTCTACTCTAAAGAAAAGCGTTTTACCTTGTTATTTGTATTTTCTATGCTGAATCCTGAAATAATTACCAAATTGACTACTAATGCTGTTTTAACCCCCAAATATCACAGATATGTATATATATATATATATATATAAAGTAAGATGTATCTGTAAACAAACTCTTATGGAAATAATAAGAGCCATTGACAAATACAAATCGGGCTGGTAGTTATATAGCCATTAACAAAACATTAGCTTTATTAATTCATAGGGGAGGAAACATCCACTGACCAATGGTTTCGGCTTGTTAGCCTCATCAGAGTGGACTGTTCCCAAGAACCCTATGAAGTAATCGAAGCTATTATAATGATATAATTTCGAAACAATCACTGTACTATGGCAAAAGTAAATAAAACCGCCATCAGGTGATAAAACACCAACACTACTAAAGTGTGGAAGTACAGAATTGAACCGAAACTACATAATAAATTTTAAAAATGACTATAAAAGTACGTTGGGCCTTTGAGATTTGCGGAATGTTACAGCAAAATTTATTTGCTAACGTAACAAACCTTCTCGTGGCGACACCCGGGTTCATGCCCCATAGGCAATTCAAATAAACAAAGACAAGTTATTTGCAGTCCGCAATAAGAAAATTGAATATAAAGTAAGATGTATCTGTAAACAAACTCTTATGGAAATAATAAGAGCCATTGACAAATACAAATCGGGCTGGTAGTTATATAGCCATTAACAAAACATTAGCTTTATTAATTCATAGGGGAGGAAACATCCACTGACCAATGGTTTCGGCTTGTTAGCCTCATCAGAGTGGACTGTTCCCAAGAACCCTATGAAGTAATCGAAGCTATTATAATGATATAATTTCGAAACAATCACTGTACTATGGCAAAAGTAAATAAAACCACCATCAGGTGATAAAACACCAACACTACTAAAGTGTGGAAGTACAGAATTGAACCGAAACTACATAATAAATTTTAAAAATGACTATAAAAGTACGTTGGGCCTTTGAGATTTGCGGAATGTTACAGCAAAATTTATTTGCTAACGTAACAAACCTTCTCGTGGCGACACCCGGGTTCATGCCCCATAGGGGGGTTTTATTTACTTTTGCCATAGTACAGTGATTGTTTCGAAATTATATCATTATAATAGCTTCGATTACTTCATAGGGTTCTTGGGAACAGTCCACTCTGATGAGGCTAACAAGCCGAAACCATTGGTCAGTGGATGTTTCCTCCCCCCTATGAATTAATAAAGCTAATGTTTTGTTAATGGCTATATAGCTACCAGCCCGATTTGTATTTGTCAATGGCTCTTATTATTTCCATAAGAGTTTGTTTACAGATACATCTTACTTTATATTCAATTTTCTTATTGCGGACTGCAAATAACTTGTCTTTGTATATATATTACTGTGGATTTATAAGCTTAGATAGGTGTACATAACACAAACATTTTATTTATTTATAGGTACCCTGTATGTAGAAATCAATATATAATTTAAATCGTTTCAATATAATTAAATAGAGGTAAAATTATGTAAGATAATGTAGGTTAAATTTTTATACTTCAATTTAGGACTAGGGTAATAATTAATTACTAATAAGATTGATGACAAGGTTACAAATTGTGTACAAATATTACTATAAAAGTTTTTCATATTTGGTGTAGTGTAAAAATCAATAATTTGTTAAGGGTAGCATACGCTAAAACATTTGTGTAACTTTACAAGGTTGAATATTCGAAAACAAGCTACGACGGTTGTGAATTTTAAGGAACGAACGTGCAGTAAATAAATAATTCTAATAAAGCTTTAAAGCTTTTAAACGTTGAGAATATATTTCTAGGTAAAAATCGTTAACTAAAAACACAGGACTATAAGAGCAATGGACGGTTACATGTAGAAAATAAATCGATAAAATCAGGCAAGAGACGAAATTTAGCATGTAATAGACACAGAGGGAAGATATCATATGGTCAAGTTGTTGGGACTTTCAAACTTCTGTAAGACGAAGATATTTTTAAAAGGCAATAAGCGGGACAAGATAGCACCGTGTTCCCAGAAGATATTAATTTTCAAGGCGCACAGAAAAGTAGGGAGAAACAACTTTGAACAATGTGGTGATAAAGGGACTATGCACAGGATAGAAAACATGGGGTAAACAAAGAAACCTTAAATGTAGAAATGACATAGACAAGTTAAGAAGGGTATGTAAACAAGGCTAGAGGATGTTATAATGAGGGTAGAAGCGAGATAATAGTATGTACGCGCATATGGGAGGCGTGATTTTAGTTGTTTGGGGGTGATAGGAGTGTTAAGGATTTAGAGAAAGTTAAGACGGTTGGCAAAGTTAACGACTTTTTCGGAGTAAAGCAGTGTTTGCGCTTCACAATTCTCAGTTTTTGACGACGGTTGTATTATTGTGCACGTAAATTTTAGGAATTGAGCAGCCGTTGGATAAAAGTTTCGAAAAATGTTTGTGAAGAATACGGGTAACTTGAGAGGGTTTTGGTTATATAAACGCGCTGGAGATGGTAAGCGCTCTCTTAGTTTTTTGATTCTGCTGAATACTTCATCCTAGTTTCAAAATACGCGACTAGTGAAGTTCGAAATATTTACAAGTTGGATGAGGTTGCTTGTTGCACTTGCTTGAAAGAAACGATTGTTTGTGGATCTGTAGCGGCAGTCCTGAGGGATTATGGAATATGGCATTTTGCCGGCCTATAGAGTTTGAGAGATAATTGCTGTTCCTATTGGAAAGCAATAATGTGGAGTGATCCAGGTACGAACAGTCGGTAGAGGAGAGCATCTTTAGAGGTGGTGATTTGGTTGAAGAATACTTTCCAGGTGATAAATTTTTTTAAACAGTTGTGGTGCTGCTTATTTGTTGTTTTAAACTATTAATGATTTTGGGTTAAATCTTGTGATGAATTTATGAACAGAAAATTAATTGATTTACCTTTGTAAAGGAAATATTTAAAATCTGAGGATGCAAATAGATGTATATAATATAATTATGCATATTTCACATTTGTAAAAGGTAAACTAAGAATTTTAGTTGCTCTCTTCATTACAAATAGAGGGATTATACTATGAAATTTGAAGGTTAGAAATAGATCGATAGGTCATAGGTCAAGCTAGCCTATGTAAATATCACTAATTCAAAAGTTAATTAGATGTTTTAAAAATTTAAGGTAATGATTCTACAATTTAATATATGAATTTTAGAGTTAGTTTCAATATAGTTTCAGCTTTACACTTATTTGTAAGGAAATCTCATATTATTTATATTTAGAACGATAAATATTATACATCTATCATATGGGTCGATTAGTAAGTGTACAGGATGACAACGCAGCTTTAATTATAATATTAATAGTGTACAGTAGTTAAAAAGCTTTTTTCAATTTGTTTAGCGTAGGATCGATACTTTTAAGAAAATATTTTAGTAAAGTGGAAACATTTCAATACCGCTTAGCGTAAGATAGCAGTTGAAACTCGAACTTGTTATGGATAAAAAAGAAAATCAATATTTTCTACTAATACAAATAAACGTTAAGGCAGACACGGATCGATATCACAAACAAAGACGGACTTTGTTGCACCATATGAAGGACGGAGATGCATGTGTCAAATATCAGTTAAACTTCGTAACAAATAAGGGGTCAAAGATGAACTAGAAGTTATAGGCAGGAGTAGGACAGAAGGTGTTTGTATCGATTTAAAATAGAAAGAGAAATTAAGAGATATAATTGGAAGTTACAAGTAGACACGTGATAGTTTAGAAGTTAGAGAGGGCACATATCCGAGTAGTGGGGTAAGGCCGGTCCGAATTCAAAACGTGCTCACACGTATTTTACATATGTAAAATACACGTGCACCGTCTTGAATTCAGACCGGCTTTATATACTTTCAATGTAAAATAGTTGTGAAAACATGAATTCAGACCGGCCTTGTATACTTTCAAATGTAAAATACTTGTGGCCACGTTTTGAAGTCAGACCGGCTTTATATCACTTTCAATGGAACATACTTCAAAACACACGTATGTTGAAAAATGTAAGTGCAGAGAAAAATGTATGTAGCTGTTTTGAATTCGGTTTTCTAGCGAGAAGTTACACCTGCACCGTTTTGAATTCAGACCGGCCTTATATACTTTCAATGTAAAATATGTGTGGGCACGTTTTGAAGTCAGACCGGCTTTATATTACTTTCAATGGAACATACATACTTCAAAACACACGTATGTTGAAAAATGTAAGTGCAGAGAAAATGTGTGTAGATGTTTTGAATTCGGTTTTCTAGCGAGAAGTTATAAAGTAGGCCAGATGCAAAATATCGCATTCAAGTCAATTGTGTTTAATTAAAGGGGATTCTGATTTATGTTTTTTACTTATGTTTAGAGGCTGCAAATAAACATGGGCCGGTTTCAATTCAAAATGTGTGTTCACTTTTGTGATAGGTTGAAAAGTGGGTTGGCAAAGTACGCAGATAGTGGTAATCTGCTATATAAGGAGATTGCTCCTAATATTAATTTAATTAGTCGAAGAAAAGCAATATTGATTTTAATACTCTTAATAAAACCACATATCGCAAACCTTATGTAAATTCAAAAGATCTTGTAGTGAATAAAAAGTTTGAAGTTTTAAAAGTGGAAACAATCAAGACAAAATATGGAGAAACAGTATTAGTGGAAACAGAAGAGTCAAGAGTATATTGCCATTGACATATTTTAAATACCTTCAAGCACATGGAGTGAAACAATTAAATGAAGGTATTGGCTCGAACAAACACGTATACATAACTAGTAAGGGATCGATCGGTCAACTGTCAACATAGAATTTTCAGAATATGTCACTAATCTAAGAAATTTGTTTATTATTATAATAATATATATCTTGTTCTTTACTGTTTATTTTTTATTATAACACATCTAAGTCGATTGTATAAAGAATGATGTATTTAATTAAAGTGGGTTCTGATTTATGTGTGTTTTACTTTGAGGTTACTACCTTGTTTAGAGAAAGTCTTGTTTCAAAAGAGAAACTTTTATAAAATACTTTTTTATTTTACAAATTGTTGAATATTTTGATCTAACTATTTACAGTTAAAATCTAACTATTTATAAATGAAAAAGTATTTATTAACTCCCGTTCTTGAAGTATCTGCTGCTCCCTCGCAGCTAGTTCCTCTCTTTTTTGCTTTACTATTTTTAGCTCCAAATCTAGACGACGCAGTAGCTTCTTTCCACGCTTTTTAAATGCGTTAAGCAACTCTACTGAGTCATCTTTGTAGGATTTGTCATCTTCACAGCAAACAGCCATATTAGATTCTGTACATAACTTTTTCATAGCCAACATGTTTTTGCCGGATCTGTAAGCATAACATAAAAGATTATTGTAGGTTCACCTTTTCTTTTGTATACTACCTGATGTCTCTGAAAGGATCAGAATGTGCCAACGATCCAACGATAGCCTCAGAATTTCCAGAATGGTTTTTTAATCCTAATCTAATGTAACTTATAAATTAGTAGTGTTTTAAAACACATGTATAAATGTGAAAAAGCACTTACCATGATATATCTATTACGTCACTATCAAAAATAGCAGCAGTGTCAAGTTGAGGTGAAGAAGAACCAAAAACTTCTTTAATCAAGTCTTCGTCAGAATGTAATATAAATTGTTCTAGAACTTTTACGTTGGTACTACTACCATTTTTGATCGATGATAAGTTACTCATTTTTTTTTAAAGTTGCAAAAACCGCATTTTCTTTGCACACAAACTCGTTTCTTCTTGTATTTAAATCCCTGAATATGTATAATTATGCCTCAGCAAAAATAACGAATTGAATTTATTGTCTGAAAAAATTGCAATGAAAGCACATAGTAAAAATAAAAAGCCTAAATTAGATTAATTTCGTTTAAAATAATGCAATTCAAATGGCCCTTAACTACTAATATATAGAATAAATTTTAGATTACTGCTGGCATAATTTATTTCTCAGTAAAACTTAACAAAATTGACTTTATATGCATATATAGGTATGTAGTAATTGTGTTTACACGATTCATGCTGCATAATGAAATTCTTTAATTCTCTCAAGGTACTGCCATATATAGCTTCAAATAAATTAAATTGCATAATGTTTATTGTTTTATGTTAAAACTGCAGAATGTTTTTTTTAATATTGGTTTTTTAAAAAAACCACAAGTGCGTGTAAATTATTAAACAACATTGACAGTTTAATCTGAGACATTTCTTCAAATTTGCTTTATTGTTTTGAAAAAATTTTATATGTAACCATAAAAATAGCGCTGTAATGCTAGTGTATTTTCTGTACACACAGCATAAATTAAAGGTCGTATAAAAACATTTTATTACTATACAGCAAGCAAGCAAATTTTTTCCGTAAACGCAGCTGAATGAAAAATGATGTTGTATGCTAATTCTTTTACAGTTGTTTTGCTTACGTCAGATGATATTTTTGTATAAATAGTAAATAAAGCTCTACATATATTAAGTAGTGGAGTGATTTGTATAGAATCATGAATTCTGAAACGGTAGCCGAGATTAGTAGCGCTATTTTAAAATTAACTGTGAAATGCGTGAATCTAATCAGATAGGTCGATGAAATAACGAAACACATTATAATTATAAAAGCAAATATAAGTATATTGAAGCTTGCTATTAGAAATAAGGTATACGAAAACAATCGTCAGGAAAATCCTAGTAGGCTGGAATCTAATTTGGCACATCTTAAAAGTTACCTTGTACGATTGAGGCACTTGAAACGCTCTTTGGAATATCAAGGTAAAGGTATTGATGCAACGCTTTCTAGAGGTCATATTCGAAAAAATCTGATTTGGCATGATGTACAATCATGTTTTGAAAGTCGAATAATTACGGGACTTATTACCAATTTAAGTTATAGAGATCCTCTAGTGTTTTTAGACAAGGTGTTCGCTAGTTTTAAACGCAAGATTGTTGCTTGCTTAAAAAAGCCAATGTTGAAAGTTAATGTAATATTGTCCGCTAACTTTGTTAAGCCTACAACTGGTGAAATAGATTTGAAGACGTTTTCTACAGCAAATCGTCACATCGATATAAACACCAATCTCAAACGGTGGTATAAGGAGAACGTATTGGACAAGATTTCGAAGCGATTGGAGGAATTTAATGAAAAGGATTCAGGTTGGGCAATCCAAGAAATTTACACTTGAAGGTAAATATAAAGAATCATGATCGGCTTAAAGGAGGGTGTTCAACGTTTGTTCCGGTTCGGGACTTTATAGCAAAAAAACAAGCTGTGGTAAATGTAATAAATTCTTTGGAAATTGGTTTCCGCTTTATATCCTGCTAAACAAAATAGTCAGAGAATATCTAGCTATCCACATTTTGATACAGTATTACGCTACAATTCAATTCAGTTTCCAATCGCATTAAAAGACAAAAAAATTGAGAAGCTTAACAATCTCACAATTAATCTATATTGTATAGAAATTACTAAAATACTGCCATCTTGTTTAAGTGAAAATTTTAAAAAAATAGAACCTATTAATCTGTTAGTTTTAAATAATGATTCCTTACAATATTCTCGTCCGACAAATGCTAATGAGAATCACTTTCATTTTACTTGGATTAAGGATATGTCAAAATTATTTGCAAAACAGTTGTCTTCACATCACCATAAAAAAATTTTTTGTTATAGATGATTAAATAATTTTAGTACAGCAGCATTACTTAAGCGTCATTCGAATTATTGCGAAAAACAGAATACTTGCTCAATAAGATTACCCGAAGAATCCGAAAAGTATCTAACATTTAAACATTTCCACTAACAAGAAAAAGTATCATTTGTAGTTTATGCAGATCTCGAATGTATATTAGAACCATGCAATGAGCCGGAGGTAATATTAAACACAGTCCGTTATCAAAGGCATATACCCTTTAGTGTAGCGTACTATTTGAAATGCTCGTATGATAATAAATATTCCAAATTTCAATTGTATCGCGGAAAGGATTGTATAGAATGGTTTGTTGCTCAATTGAAACTGATTTCAGAAGCGACGAATGAAATTTTCTGTAACCCAAAACCTATGAATCCTTTAACAGAAGAACAAAAGTCAGCATTTAAATTTGCCCTTCACTGTCACATTTGCAATAAACCTTTTAGTATAGATGATATTAGAGTTCGCGATCACTGTCACTTTACAGGTGAATTTCGAGGAGCAGCTCATCAAGATTGCAACGTCAATTATCAGAATTCTTATATGATACCAGTAGTTTTTCATAACTTATCAGGCTACGATTCGCATTTCATTATTAAAAAAATCTCGTTAGAGTTTTCATGTTCGTTAAGCATTCTACCAATAAATAAGGAAAAATACATATCTTTTACAAAATATGTAAAAGGTATGAAAGTTAGTTTTAGATTTATCGATTCATTCATGTTTATGGCATCTAGCATCGAAAAATTAGCTTCCTACTTAGATAATAATAAAAAATCCATCACCAGGGAAAATTGTAACACTGATAATGAGTTTTGGTTACTTACGCGTAAAGGCATATTTTCCTATGATTACATTAACTCTTGGGATAAGCTCAATGAAACCGATTTACCCTGTAAAACAGCATTCTTTAATCGTTTGCGCAATGAAGAAGTCTCAGATGAAGACTACAATCATGCTAAACACGTTTGGCAAACATTTAATATAAAAACACTAGGGGACTATTCAGATCTATATTTAAAAACAGATGTACTGCTCTTGACTGAAATATTTGAAAACTTTAGAAAAACTTGCATGTTCACGTATAAGTTAGATCCACTTCACTATTTTACGGCTCCTGGTTTAGCTCTAGCTGCAATGTTAAAAACGACGAACGTTAAACTCGAGTTGCTTACTGATATTGAAAAAATAATGTTTTTAGAACGGGGAATTCGTGGTGGTGTTTCTCAATGTTCGAATAGATATGCCAAAGCAAATAACAAATATATGAATGCAGATTATGATGTCATGATGTCACCAGGACATAACTCACAATTAGTTAGAGGTCTGGCATGTTGGTAGCGTTTCGTTGCTTAAGCCTTACCATAACATATAATTTAATAAACGTCACCATGATATAGCTCACAATTAGGTAGCGGTCTGGCATGTTGGTAGCGATTTGTTGCTTAAGCCTTACCATAACATATAATTTAATAAACGTCACCTTGACATAACTCACAATTAGGTAGCGGTCTGGCATGTTGGTAGCGTTTCGTTGCTTAAGCCTTATCATAACAGATAATTTAATAAACGTCATCATGACATAACTCACAATTAGGTATCGGTCTGGCATGTTGGTAGCGTTTCGTTGCTTAAGCCTTACCATAACAGATAATTTAATAAACGTCATCATGACATAACTCACAATTAGGTAGCGGTCTGGCATGTTGGTAGCGATTTGTTGCTTAAGCCTTACCATAACATATAATTTAATAAACGGCACCATAACATAACTCACAATTAGGTAGCGGTCTGGCATGTTGACAGCGATTCGTTGCTTAAGCCTTACCATAACATATAATTTAACACTTTTCCTTTTTGAAGCGGATAACCAGGTTATATTTCATTTCCCTATAAATGGTAATCATGTAAACATGTTAGAGTTCTTTAACAACCATCAGGTTGCTAATATCTATGTAGAGCCAGCTGGATAGGAAAAAGATAGAAGGATATAGGAAGACCTAGACCAAACTATATTAGTCAAATTATTAGAAATTTAGGTTGTGAAGGGTATGTAGAGCTTTTTAGATTAGCACAGAATAGAAAAGAAGTTAGAGCTGCGTCAAACCGACCTTAAGTAAGGTCGAAAACAAAATGATGATGATGAGATTATGATCCGAATTTCGATTCTAAATATTTAATGTATTTTCATGTTAATAATTTATATGGGGCTGCAATGTCTGAATATCTTCCATATGGAGAATTTGAATTTTTAGATGGCATCAGTCCAGATATAGTACGTTCAAACATACTTAATATTCCCCATGATTCTGGTGTGGGATATATTTTTGAATGCGATTTACACTACCCAGTATCTTTACATGAAATTCACAGTGACTTACCTTTGGCGCCTGAACATATGATACCACCAGTACCTTCTAATAAATCAAACTTAAAAAAATTACTTACAACTTTAAATCCAAAACTCAACTATATTTATTTATTTATTTATTTATAGTGATCACAAACAGGCAATGCCTAATTACATGGATCAACATAACAATAATTATAAACCTAACTTAAACAGCGTTCAATCTAAAGAAACATTAATAAACACACACACACACACACACACGCGCGCGCGCGCACACACACACACACACGCACACACACACACACACATACACACACACACGCACACACACACACACACACACACACACACACACCGGTTATAAATCACAAAGGCCGAAGGAAAGTAAAAATATTTAGAGTTGAAGCTGCGAACTAGTAGTGCGACATGGGTAAGCACTATATTTTATTAAATAAGGTTCTTACATACAGGCATGTCATAAATTGTAGCTGTTGCAAGACGACAACATAGCGTCCACTTTTTTGCTACTCAAACTTATAATAATTTAACACAGTTTTCACGAACCCATTGTAAGCAACTGAAAAATCAAGGTCAGTATTGGTACTAATTTTGTTAATTAGCCTCTGTATGACCAATAAAGGACAATAGTAAGTATAGGTGACTCGTGGAATATAAAAAACATCTGTATTTCTTGTTGAACAATGAGGAACTTTAAAGTTTAATAATGAAAGAAAAGTTGGTTCCTGAATAATATTATTTACGATTTTGTAGCACATTTGGATAAGAGCAATGTTTCTGCGGTTGAAAAAACTTGAGACTTCAAATTCTGTTCTTAAGGTCTCAGTTCTTGTAGTGTTGTAATCAGGGTAACTTTTGTACTTTTTAAAGTAAAGATAACGAAGAAATCGGTTTTGAACTTTTTCGATATGTTTAGTGACACCAACACCATGAGGGTGCCAGATCACGGACGCATATTCAAGCTTAGGACGCACAAGGGTCATATACAATATTTTGATGGTTTTAACATTGCTAAAACTATGTGTTTGTCTTATTACAAAACCTAATGTTTTATATGCTTCAGCAACGATAGTGTATATGTGCTGGTTAAAACTTAAATGGCTATTATATGTTACCCCCAAGTCTTTGATATTGTCTACATGCTTAATGGTTGTGTTATTAAGTTTATAATCAAATCGTACACAGGTTTTACCTCTGCAGAAAGAAACAACTGAACATTTTGATGTATTTATAGGTAGTTTATTACTGACGTTCCATTCATAAACCCTCTTTAAGTCACATTGTAGATTTAGACAATCGGTAAGTGTCGTAATTTTTGCAAAAGTTTTTTGGTCATCTGCAAATAATAACGATTTAGAAAAATTCAACACGTTTGGAAGGTCATTTATATATAATAGGAAAAACAGAAGCCCCAGGTTTGAACCTTGCGGTACCCCGGAATTTGCGGTGTATTTCCCATAAGTGTTGCCGTTAAATTTGATTAAAAAGGAGCGTGATGACAAATAAGAAGCAAAAAACGAAATCAATTTGTGAGATAAACCACACATTGCCAACTTTTCGAGCATCACATCATGGTCCACTTTATCAAACGCCTTGCTAAAATCAGTGTATACGACATCTACTTGTTCTTTGGTTTCTAGTGCTTCAAACACCTCGCTACAAAAGATGGTAAGATTTGTAACAGTAGATTTACTTGGTACAAATCCATGCTGAGCTTGGTTTATTATTGGCTTAATATGATAGAATAATTTTGAATATAGAATTTGCTCAAAAAGTTTAGCAGGCGCCGATAATATTGCGATCGGCCTGTAGTTTGATACGCAAGACTTTGATCCGCTTTTATGTAAAGGCCCGACAGTGGCATGTTTCCATATTTCAGGAAAGGTAGACCTTTGGATTGATAAGTTAAAAATATGCGTTAGCGGCATTTGTAGCCAATCCGAACAACCCTTTAAAATGTATGGTGGGAGTTTGTCTGGTCCCGCTGCCTTTTTGGCTTTCAATTTTTTGACGGCAATTTTATAATCATTACCTGAAATAAGAAACGTGTTCAAAGCTGCAGAGCAGTAGTTGGAATTGTCGTTTGAAAATACGGTTTTGTAGGTAGGTTTGTTGCTGCTATATACAGAAGAAAAGTAATTAGCAAATTCATGACAAGCTTCAGTTGAACTGAGACTATTTCCATCTACGTCCTTAATAAAAGCGTGGTTAACACACCGGGCTCGTTTTTGCTTTATATAAGACCAAAAATTGTTAATGTTGCAATGGATAGATTTTTCAGTCAAATTTATATAATTGCTATGTAAAATTTCGATTAGAGACTTTAATTGTTTACGAACTGCTTTGTACCTATTTGTAAGTGGTACAGATAATAACCTGATTTTCTAAGTTTATTTTTTAACTGAAGCAAATATATTATTTCTTTTGTGAACCAAATAGGATATTTATGCTGTTTTGGGACAGACTTGGGTACATGTTTGTCGAAAATATTATATATAGTTTTGTAAAAATTCTCCGCTGCTTTATTAACATCTACGCATTGCATTACCTGGTCACAATTAGCATTCCGAAACGCCAAGCTCAGGTTATAGAAATTACAGAGCTTGAAATTATAATATTTATACAGAATAGCATCAGTGGCAGTATACATATTAAAGTCAGCATGTATTGCTAACGCAGGATGATGAACATCTTCGGGAACGAGTGGTTCCTCGTCCTTTATAACACTGATAGCATGCATATGGTCTTCCGATATCAAAACAAGATCCAGCGTTCTCCCGTGTACGTTTTTAACTGTGTTTGTAAGTACTAAGCTATGTAAATTTAGAAAACTGTACAAAACTTTATATTTTTTATCATAAAGTGACAGATTCGTATCAGGACCTGCTATGTTTGGTAAGTTAAAATCACCAAAGATCCCCACGACGTTATCCGAAGCTATTAAACACGATTCGACAAAATCGAAAAACTGAAAGAACGACTCAACGGGGGAACCTGGCTTAAAGTATACGTTTATAATATAAAATTTTTTTTATTTGCTATAGCCGATACTGCTAATGCTTCAAAATGCCTGGAGTTTAAATATGACGAGCTAGTAACCTTTACTGATTTTCCTATACCAATTAATACTCCTCCACCCCTCTTTTTATGTGACTTTAACAAATCCCTATCGCACCGATACACGCCGTAATATAAACAATCCAATATTTCCCCATCTGTAATAGCTTCCGATAACCATGTCTCCGTCAAACAAATTATGTCATAGTTATGACTACAAGAATTTTTATAAAGTGTAGAAAGTTTACTTCTAAGACCCCTGCAATTTTGGTAATATACATATAACATTATACGTTTAACACTCCACTCACAGACACACTCAAAAATTTAACCAAATACACCTATAAAAATTAAACTTAAATTGGAATTTAAATATCTAATTCTCACACTAAGGTCCGGTATAATTTCAACTTAATAAATTTATAATTTAACAAATTTCATGACCAAAATTTAAAATGTCTTATGTTAATAGTTACAAAGGAATAAGAAAGATACGAAAAAAAAAGAGAGGCGTATAGCTGCTCAACCAATTACAATAACAAAGACATGCAAAAAAAAATAAAAGAAAAATTATACGCAGCAGTTTTGACTTAGTTGGAATATTCACCTGACGAAAGGAGTTACTTGCTCTTTTGTTCTCTTTTTATTTTGTATACATCGTCCAAAGTTCGAGCTGAAAATCGTCTGCCGCCTATAACAGTGTAGATGACGCCATCCCAAGTCCAAGTATTAGTATGACCAAAAGTTAACGTTGCTTCTTTTAACACTGCTAATCGTATTTTCGTTAAGTCATATTTAATGACTAAGCCCGTACCCTTCAGCTTCTTCCTGGCGCTCATAACTTTTTGTTTTTCTCTGTAACTTGTGAACTTTAATAACACAGGTCTTGGTTTATTTACAACCTGTTCATTTGGTTTCCCAATACGGTGTGATCTTTCGATGACATTAAGATCCGTTTGAATTTTTAGTTTATCATTTAATATTTTTATAACTAATTCATCAACACTTTCTAATTCATTTTCCATTATACCGAATATTTGTATGCAATTTCTAGGAGAATATTGTTCATGCTCGTCCATTTTTTCTTTCAAAAATTTATAGTCCGTTCTCAACGTGCTCATTTCGTTTTCCAGCGCATTTATTTTTACCTCGTAATTCGCGATTACTGCATTAACCGCTCTTTCAACACACGTGTTAACAGTTTTCTCAAGTGTTTCTAGATAGTTTTTATCTTTCAATATAGAACCAACAGCTTCGGTGATAATAGCCTGAATTTCTTTCTTATCTTCTCTGGACAGCATATTGATGGCACTAAATAAATGAAGCGACGATACAAGGTGTACAATATAAACACTAGATTATTACATAAACAAAGTTTGTTGAAACATACTTTAGATTTACTAATACATACTAATAACCGGACCGACAGCAAGACACGTCTACTCGCCACGCTGTTTCATAACTACAAGAATTTAAAAATGTATTTAAGCTATGGTTTAGAACTGAAAAAGATTCATAAGGTTCTTCGGTTTAAACAAGCTCCTTGGTTAAAAGAATACATTGATTTGAATACGAAATTATGACAACAGTCAAAAAACAGTTTCGATATATGCTTCTATAAAAATATGATAAATTCGGTTTATGGAAAGATGATGGAAAACGTACGGAAAAAGAAAGATGTGAAATTAGTGACCGAATGGGAAGGACGGTTTAGAGCTCGTAGTTACATAGCGAAGCCTAATTTTCACAGTTGCACTGTGTTAGACAAAGATCTGGTCTTAATAGAAATGAATAAATTAGAGGTTTATTTAAACAAACCCATTTATGTAGGTTTCTCTATTCTAGATATTTCAAAAACCTATTTATATGAATTTCACTATAGTTATATAAAATCGCAATTTGCTAACAAAGCAAAGCTGCTGTACACAGATACGGATAGTTTGATATACGAGTTTAGCGTTGAAGATATTTACTCTAATATCAAACAAGATATTCATAGATTTGATACTTCCGATTACGACCCCCATAACAAATATCATATCCCATTATCAAATAAAAAGGTTCCTGGTATTATGAAAGATGAAAACAATAGTGAGATCATGCTAGAGTTTGTAGGGTTTAAATCTAAAATGTACACTTACAGAGTTCAGGATAGGGTAATAAAAAAGTCAAAGGGATCTTCCTTAGCAAGTATTAAGCAAATTTCTTTTGATGATTATAAGAATGCTTTGTTTTATAAACAGACTGTACAGAAACAGCAATGTTTAATTAGATCAGTCAAACATGGTGTGTTTACTATTAAACAAAACAGAATTGTTCTTAATCCAAGTGATGATAAAACAATTCTTAGTACCCCAACCACCGATACTAAACCTTGGGGGTATAACTATACACTCAGAAGTGACTTGTAAATCTTCGACCACTGGCTCAAATAAAGAATGCAATTTATTTTATCCCGATTAACATATAAAATTTTTTTTAGTTATAAAAACTTCAGTATTATGTTTATACCTGCACAAATACACCGTTTTTCTTTTTGGATGTGTCTAAAAATAAGATACCTTTCAATCTGTCCCAGTTGAACTACATTAGTATAAACGTATTGTAGAGAAAAAATTAGTAGTAGTAACCGTTCTGTTAAAAAAATCCAGTTTGTTAATAACATACCAGTTAGTTTATTTGAGAAATGTATAACAAAACTCTTATTTAAATTTGACAATGTTTATGACTGTTTACTAAATCACTTAGTAATTCCAACATGTAAAAAATATTTAAGCAAAAATTATTATTATAACCCATTAACAATCAAACATTTGATATTGTAAAAAAAAAAAAACATGTAAAATAATAATAATAAATAGACTGTGATTGCTAAATGATTTATTGTTTTTTTTTCTTTTTTACAATTTGTAAAAGGTACAGTAATAATAAAGTAATTATAATATTCTTATGCTGTTTGAGAGTGGATTGTATTTGACTATCTTATCATGAAGTATAAGGCAATGACAAGATGTATTTGGCAAAACGTTTCTGCTAGTTTCAAATTCTAATCTAATATCGACAGTACCAGATTTTAACGCTTCGTTTTGTCTAGGACAATCTATGACTACTAATGGTGAAATACTTTGTAAATCTTCAGGATTAAAAAGTGGCTCATTTTTCTTTTCGTAGTATGATTGCTGAAACTGAGCATACATCTCATATAATAACGCAGTCTGTTTATTCTCGAACTTCAAATTTAAGTTATCGTACGGGAAAATTTCTGAATTTAAATAGAGTTTCATGTTGGTTAAATAGCAATGATCAAAACGACTGTAGTTGCTCATGTATCTATTTTTTCGGTTGGTTTGGAAACCAACAATCACAAATCTTGGTTTTTATAATTGTCTTGTTGATATAATGTTCCATGTATGACGTTGCGTTTTTGTTGAAGTTGATATTCATGCAACACCCATTCTCTACACAGAATATGCAAATCCTGATTTTGTGCAATGCATTCTATTAAATTAATTCGTTGAGTAGCGCAACGGCTACATGCGGCATTTTTCATAAAACTTTGTTTAAAACAACTTTTATTTCCTCATCGAGTGTAGGATTAATTATAGCATTAGTATCAAAACTAGAACGTAGTAAAACTAACTCATGGCGGAGGTTTAAAATAATTTTTTTAAAATCTTTGCATAATCCATTAAAAGGTTTATTGCAACTTTAAAATTCCCATTGGCATCAACTATTTGCGAATCATCCATAGGAAACCACCCAGCGTTTTGTAAATGTTTACTTTGATTGCTATTATATGAAACATATCCCTTCATTATAGACGTTAATCCAGGATTCCAAACACGATCTACAATGACACCACCAATCTCATATCTAATTTCATCAAAAAGCAGCAAAACCCCATTATTTACAAACTTTGCTGTCTGAGACGGCGTTCCATCTGTTTTAATTAATTTGCCTTCTATGTACAGCATGCTCTTCAATGGTAAGGTGTATACATCTTGTTGTTGTATAGGGATTTGAATTTCATCATTATTGTTTAAAGATGTGTTGGCATAAGGTTGATGAGTATGTTTTTCAATATTAACAATTGCATTGTCGAAGTAAACTTTTTCACGCACGTTCAGTATTTCACTATTCATTCTACTTTTTAATTAAATTAATGCAGTCCTAGCGATTGTAGAAACTGCCGGTTTTGTGTTATTAGCGGTCTTGAAACAATCAATCGAGTGTCGATTGCTTTGAAATTTCCAGCATTTATAGCAATTCTTGACATGTTGCGTGCATTATACTTAATACCCATGGCTATTGCAGATTTTTTTTAAATGCAACCTTACAGTTAGCAGTTCTGCTGTGAAATTAACTAAATTTCCATCTTGATCTAACACTTTAACTATTATTTCATTTATTATACGTGACCTGATTGGTAGATATATAATCGTAGGTGGGCACTCGATAATTTTAAAACCTGCAGGTACTTGAGGAAAAAATTCGTGTATTACATGGGCTGGTTTACTATTTAAATAGGATCCACTTGCAATATTACAATCGATTAAAACTGCATTCACTTTACAAATGTTAATCGCGTAGTCTGCTTGATATGTGACATATGTTTGCAATTTTCGTGGATTGAAACCGAGTAGAGAACCAATTGAATCCTTTTTGGTAAAATCTACATCTTCACTACATTTAATACTACATTTAAGTGTATTATTGTCAGCTGTAATTTCTATATACAATGGTGTCTTTCTAGCGCTTCGTGTTGTTCCATACGACCACGCCATCTTTTATCGCCTAAAGCTTTTTGAAGATATTTATTAATTTCTCTAATCTCATAAGCACCTTCAAGTATTTCTATGAATTCTCCGTTAGATCCATAATAAAATTTAATATTTATTACTTTTTCTATGTTTGGAATTGTGTTATAAGACTCAAAATTTGTTAATCCTAATACGTACTCCGAATCATTATCCAAGTTTATAGGCGGATTAAAGTTGCTTGTTAAAACTGAAGTGTTTCCCGTTAGAGTAAAAGTGTACGACATGACAACTTCATACGCAGTTCTATGTACTACTTAGAAATTGTAAGCATAAATGACCACAAAACACAGTACCATACGATTGTTCTTGGTTAATGTTACAAAGAATTTTACATTTACCCCCGCTATTCAAATAACTTATCAACTCTGTTGGCGGTCGCAGGTTTCCGTAGCTGTCATAGTAAATAGCGCTACTACCGTACTTTTTATAAGAGGTCCAATGCGTACCTAAACCTTCTATTTCATCTAAATTAATTATACCACAATCTTTTAAATTAACTTTCTTAGGAAGATTGTTGCTCATGAACACTTCACGGAAATATGGTACTTCTAATTGCTTAACAAACTCTATTAATTCTACATTGCTTAGTACTCGATCTGGTAAAAGCAAGTTGCGTTCCTTTGAGGTTTTGCAGGGGCTAAAAAAAACTAAAACCTTTTTTATAAGGTTTGATGTACATGCCGTTTCCGACTGCAATGTCCTCCATTGCCTTGTCATGACGTTGTTTTTCCGCTAGTTGTTCCTTAGCTATTTTAGTATTTGAAACTGCTTTTGCAACAGCAGCTGCACCTCCAGTAAGAGTACCAGGGGCGCTTAGACCTGCAAAAATTGGTATTAGTGGTAGAAAACCTCCTGTTTTAGGAATTGATATAATACGAGCTGATTTAATATGCTTTTTTTGTTTTGCTGTATTGGCGGCCTTAATTGCTATGTTGATGCATCTATAATATTAGATCCTTTAGCCTTTTTTAAAGCTGTACGTGCTTGTTTGATAATACTTTTAATACCTAGCGTACTTCCTATTTTACGTTTCTTTATCAGTTTTCTTATTTTATTGATATTTTTTGTTTTCAGTGATGCACAGGCACCCATACCAAGTTTTACTTTAGCTTTCATTGCGGTAGCTACTCCAAATGCTGCTGCTTTTTCACCTAAAGACGAGTCACCAGAATTTAGTTTTTCTGTAGCTAACTGAGCTAACTTCGAATCTGCTTGATGGCGTTTAGATAGATCCTTTTCTTTGGAGTATGCAATATCGTGCTCCTTACAAGCCTCGTCTAACTTGTTTCTTCGTTTGTCTCCCAGAGCTAACCGTTTGATTAGTTTTGTACCCGGACCGCAAAATTTGTAACCCGGAATATACGCTTCAAATGGTAAATTGTTAATTACAGTATTTAACAGTCCGTTCCCAGTAGTTTTAGAATTATTATAGGTAATCATTAGCGGACAACTATCCTCTCAAGCTGTGCAGTAAATAAATAAATTATTGTGAATTAATGATTCTTTATATACTCGCCGTTTCGTATATATAATTCCACTTCTTTACTATCGAATTTAGTACTTGCAAACATGCGTGTTGTGAAACAATCAACATCTTTAACCATAAACAATAATGACATTGACGGGCAATCCTTAACTAAAAAAAACATAGCGTTCTTCTGCCTTCATCTATTCGATATCTAGTTGTTGGTCCATCAAATTGTGGTAAAACCAACGTTATGATTGGGTTGATAGAACATCCTAATGGTTTAAAGTTTGAAAACGTATATGTTTATTCTAAATCACTTTATCAACCAAAGTATCAATACCTTGAAAGTCTACTGCGACCAATAAAAGGGATCAAATATTATACATTTTCCAGTTCTGATAATATTATATCACCATCTGATGCTCGAAATAATTCTATATTTGTTTTTGATGATGTAGCTTGCGATAAACAAGGTATCATTAGGGAATACTTTAGTATGGGACGTCATAAACAAGTAGACAGTTTTTACCTTTGTCAAAGTTATACTCGTATACCTAAGCACTTACTATGTGATAATGCTAATCTTTTAGTTTTATTTAAACCAGATGATTTAAACTTAAAACACATATATGATGATCACATCAGTACTGACATGAAGTATGATAAATTCCATGAAATATGTGCTGCTTGTTGGCAAGACAAATACGGTTGCTTAGTTGTAGACAAAGGTAGTGATCCAGGTCAAGGAGGGTACCGAATAGGTTTTGATCACTTCGTACATATTTTAACCTTGAGAGGCACAAGTATCGTTAGTATCGAAGAATTTTTTTTATTACAATAAACCTTTTACGCAATGAACAAGAAAGCGATAAAACTTGAAAGAATTTTAATTAAGAAAAGAAACATTGTAAAAAACAAATTGCGCCAGTTAAAGATAATTAAGTCGTCCAAACGGAATCAATCTTACCCATAACATTGCGATTAGAAACTATTGCCAATAAACTGGATGGGGAAAGTGTGGTAAAGAAAGAAAAATTTAAAGAACAACTGCCTCATAGCAGTGTAAAAAAAATTAAACCTAAATTGCTAGAAAGGAACGTTGACTATATTGATTCGCCGGTTATTGCTCAGCATATACCGAATATAAAAAATGACGCCATTGAGGAAGATGATGATGATGATGATGTTGAGAATGAATACGAAGCAGAAGTTAATCGAAATGCCCAAGAAGCCCAGGAATATATACAAAGCTTTGCCGATTCACCTGGTAAGACACATTATCTCGAACAGCTATATCCGCTATTTCGAGAATATATTTACAATATGTTTAAAGATGTTAAGAACGAATTTGATCATAAATATAGTATTAGGTTTAACCCTGATTCAAATGGTCTTATGATAGGCAATTCGAATTTCGTGTTGGATGATGAAAATGTTCTAATAAATGATTTGAAATACAAAAGTAGTCCTGGATTATACAAACTACTGTTTAAAAAATATCTTGTCGGGTACAGATCGCAAGATCAAAAGTCGTACCTTGATATTGTGAAAAGAACAAATGCTAATATTATTCTGAAACAGAACAAATTCAGGGTAATAGTTCCTATAAGTACAAAAATATAATGTGTACATTAAACATACTTCCCCAAACACCCCGTAGACCTAGAACATTACCCTATAGAAAGCGTCTTGGAGACGGTATGACAATGGAAGTATCAAATAACGCCATAGATTATTTATATTGGAATGATCCCAATGAACTTGTTGATAGATTACGGTTTTTAATTTCATTTCAGACTGCTGGACACACAGGTTACGGCAACGAAATAAATTCGATCATTGAAGAATTGCGTGAGGCGAAAGTGATTAGATGATATGACAATTGACAAATTTGGAAGGCACTTAAATAACCGTAAAATATATATTAGCGAACAGGAATATGAAAACAAAAATGAAGGTTTTGAAACCTTGATTGAGTACAAGTTACATATGCTACATTACACGGTAGTAGCAACGTTTGACTCTAGTACATTCCTTGACGGTGACAAAACATTCCTTATTTTCAATATTAAACATAATTATGAATTTCCTTATGAGGAAGCAGTCATTGAGAATATTAAAGGATACCCGCAAAACATTGAAATTCTTATAAACGATAAAAGTTATGTAATTACACAGTTACAAGGATTTTTGCTTAAACGTATGGATGTAATCAGCTTTTGTGACAGCGGTGCTATCATAAACAATACCACAATGTTACTTGATTTTATATTAAAAGTTCCTTTCAAAGCAAGTGGAGCCCTCGACATTCAAACATAGAAGTATTTATTAATTGTATTTAATAAATCCTGATTAGAAAAAAAGTATTATGATAGTTGCTCAATCAAAAGTGAAAGAGGATATAGTAAATGAACTTCATAAACCAGCAAGAATTAATTTCAAGAGACGCAAAGTGATAGTATAAGGTTTAAATAACCTTTTTCAGACCGATTTGATTGAAATGCTACCATATTCACAAACAAACAAAGGATTTAAATACATTCTAGTAGTTATTGATTGTTTCTCCAAATACGTATGGGCTGTACCACTTAAAAGTAAGACGGGTATTGATGTTACTGCTGCAATGAAAACAATTTTAAATAAATTTAAAAATCTACCAAGAAATTTGCAGTCTGATTTTGGTAAAGAATATTTTAACAAACACTTTCAATCCTTAATGCAGACATATGGCATATGTCATTATAGTGTTTTTTCTACAAAGAAAGCATGCATTGTTGAACGTGTAATTAGAACTTTAAAGGAAAAAATGTGGCGCTTGTTTAACCTGAATGGTTTTTTCAATTGGATAAAAAATTTAAGCGATATTGTGAAACAATACAACAATACAGTTCACAGTACTATCGGAGTTAAACCTGTAAAAGTTGATAAATCAAATGAAAAAACTATTCTTAAATCATCATTTACCCACATCAAACTTGCAACCAAAATACCAAAATATTTAATTAAAGACAGTGTGAGGATTAGTAAACACAGGGAAGCATTTACGAAAGGTTACACGCCAAACTGGTCAAATGAAATTTTTAAGATTAAAAAGGTAAACGTAACCAATCCGACAACATATATATTAGAAGATTAAGACGAGAAAGAAATCAAAGGTGCATTTCATGAAATAGAGTTGCAAAAGGTTAAACATCCAGGAATTTACCTAGTAACAAAAGCCCTAAGAAAGAGTGGAAATAAAATCTTTGTAAAATAGTTAGGCTTCTCTAACGTACACAATAGCTGGATCGATAAAAATAATGTTTGCTAGAAGTTGTTATAATAATAATAGTTAATAAGGCTAACATGGTAAAATTATATTAAAATAAATAATACAGACACAATCTTTCTATTGTTTTTTATTATTATCAAACCATTCTTTTAATAAAAAGGTATTTTGTTTTGCACATTGCAAATTATTATTGCTATGTCTACAACAATGGATGTTATATATTAAACGATTGTTGATTTTTAACTCCGATAGCTTAGGACAACCTAGTGCAAGCATATCAGTTACAACGTTTTGCTTTAAATATGTTTCAATCAATTTCTTCTTTTCTAGACCCTTCACAAATACTTCTTCACCGGGTCGGATAATTTGCTTCAAATAAAGCGCTATATATGATGACACCATTCCAGCTGTTGAAGATTCATCCCAAGAAAGACCATGAATATTCCTTGTCACCCAGTCGTTATGTTTTATATGATCTTGACTCAAACAACTAGACTGCATTGGCAGTTTAAAAATTTGATGCCAAACATCATCTAACAACAAGTCCAAAACCGCAATTTCTTTGCACACAAACTCGTTTTTCTTGTATTTAAATCCCTGAATACCAATTATATACATGTTTGTATATATAGGTATGTAAATATATGCAGTAAACTTCGACTAATTAAATTAATATTAGGAGCAATCTCCTTATATAGCAGATTACCACCATCTGCGTACTTTGTCAACCCACTTTTCAACCTATCACAAGAGTGAACACATTTTGAATTGAAACCGGCCCATGTGTATTTGCAGCCTCTAAACATAAATAAAAAACATAAATCAGAATCCACTTTAATTAAACACAATTGACTTGAATGCGATATTTTGCATTTGGCATACTTTATAACTTCTCGCTAGAAAACCGAATTCAAAACAGCTACACATTTTCTCTGCATTTACATTTTTCAACATACGTGTGTGTGTTTTTTGAAGTATGTATGTTCCATTGAAAGTAATATAAAGCCGGTCTGACTTCAAAACGTGTCCACAAGTATTTTACATTTGAAAGTATACAAGGCCGGTCTGAATTCGTGTTTTCACAACTATTTTACATTGAAAGTATATAAGACCGGTCTGAATTCAAGACGGTGCACGTGTATTTACATATGTAAAATACGTGTGAGCACGTTTTGAATTCGGACCGGCCTTACCCCAGTACTTATCCGAGTGGGATTCCTAATAACGAAGCATGAGAAAGAAAATGGCTGTAGATGAGAGAAAGAGAGAAAGGACTAGGTTCGTTTCAATTCTGAGGCGTGAATCTAACAGGTATCGATTTTCGTTGAGGCTAGTTTTTCGGCGAAGATACCGACCGTTGGAGGGGTAGGAACGATTTTCTAGATATTTTTCCGTGTTCATGGAGGGTGAAAAAACCGTTGATGTTGTTGACAAAATTAGCTGGAATTTTGTGGCGGTTGTGATTGGAATTTTAAGAAGCAAGCCGATGGTTGGCAGATTACCCAGAATGTTTGTTTATCCGTACTGGAATTGTGCAAAACTTGAAAACATAGGGGGTACTTTTGTCTCTATATTAACACCTTCGATGTAGGGCGAGGTTCTCTTACTTTCTTCGGTCGCTTTCGAGGTTAACTCAAGTAGTAGTGAATATTATTCGGTGATTTTAAAACAAATATTGTTAGTTGTAATTACACACAAGTTAGTGTGTCGTGGTGATTAATTGGCGTTTTTGAAAATCTTAAAGTAGATACTGAATTAAAAGCAAAGCTTTTATAAAGTATGTAAGCACAAACAATTGCTATTTGGTGGTGTTCTAAGATGGAATGGTAATGGTGAATTTTTCGAGTATTGATTTGTTGATTGTAAATAGAATTGTAATGGGAAATTTCGGAGGTTTGGATGCACTTTCAATGGTAAATTAGGAAAGATTTGAATAAGTAGTGTGCCGAGGGGAATAGTGTGACCCAACTTGGTGAGCGGTTTCATAGCCTAGAGTCATTCTAGATGGCAACATCATCTAGGGCTGGTTTGCAGAGCCATGCAGTATAATGGTTACCTGGTAACTGCTTTTTATAAAACCTTGTTCTGGTGTTTATTTGATGTGCTTTAACTCTTTGTGTCTTAGAGTGATTATTTCTATGAATTTGATGGACTTAAAATTTTATTGAACATTATATGTAAATGAAAACATGTTTAGGTAGAGAGGGACAATTAATGTAAGGATAACAAAGCTGTTTTGTACAAAGTTAAGGGTACTTTTTATTGCAGTGCTATAATTTTGCACACAGATTTAAAGAGTTTCACTGTGAGCTCATATTAAGATAAGGCTTAAAGTCAGGTATGAGGTTAGCCCACTTACTTTAATAGGGTATATGTCTGGTGAAAATATTTAATCCAAACACATTTTAAGAAATGAATTGTTACTAATCAAAAATATATTATTGTATGTAAGTGAACAGTTGTAATGAAAAGAGTTTTGGAAGATGTAAATTTTATTTAGTGTAAATAGAGTGTGTTGCATTTTGGTAGTTGTGTTATTTTGGATAGGATTGTAGGGAAGTATTTGTCTTTCAGATTACAGCACTGTGGCAGTAGTTAGGAGAAGTTTGAGATTCAAGAGGCTAGGTAAGCTTCTTTGTTAGTTTCATAAGCATTGTAAAAACTGTGCGGAACAGCCGAGGTAAACTTTTACAAATTTTAGTTTTAATGCACTAACAAATGGTTGAAAAATATTAGCAACTTCAGTTTACCTAAAAATATTAAGTCTTTCTGTCACTAGGTCCTAAATTCAGCATCTGTCCATTTATAAATAACAAATGGTCGGATATTTATACAATACATCATTTTTGGGTCACTCGTATGCTTTTAAAATTATTGCGTACACCACCAAAAGATGTCAATTGAAAGTAGAAACTCGCACCCCAAAAATGGTCAAAATCTATCGACGCGTTTTCGAGTTATTTTAAAATATCAAATATTTTTCACGATTTTTGAAGCCCTCTAGCGGCAAAATAAAGCAACTTGTATAATAGGTAAGTGAGAAGTGACCGGAATTAAACAAAACGTATCGACTTTGATGGTGGATGGTCCCAAATTCGTAACAGGAAATATGTCGCTGGATCAACAAATGAAATTTTATGGGGATAGTAGGGTAGATCCTCAGATATTTATTAATAACATTCGAGGTTTGGTTAGTAATTTGTACGATGAACAGGCGAAACTTAACATTGTTAAAGCGTTGCTAAAAGACCATGCTGAAGCTTGGTATAATTTAATAGAACAGGAAATTGACACATACAATGACTTTGAGAACCGGTTTCTAAAACACTATTGGAGTGACCATCGACAGGACCAAGTACGAGACGATTTAATTACAGGCAAGTTTAAAGGGGAGTTTGCAGGAAGTAAGGAGCAATATGCTATAAGGAAGTATAGCATAGCAAAACAGTTAAATCCACCATTGACGGATAAACAAATAATCAAGTATCTATCACGGCATTTCGAGGTTGAGGTTAGGCAACATGTAGCGTTGCAAAACATTGTGGACAGGGAGATGTTTTTGGAGTACCTGCAGAAGTATGACGATGTAAGCAGTGGACGACCTTGGGAACACAGGGAACGACAAGTAAACGCGGTACGATTCGATAACAGAAGGGACAATAACACAAGACGGGGGACAAATTTTGGATATAATAGACAAAATTGGGAACCTAGACGAACGTTTTTCAGGAGTAACAGTGTAGGTAGGGGACCTGCACCTAGACAGGGGGTGACAAGACACAACAGTTCACCAGGCATGAGGGGGACAACAACTAACAATAGAGAAAATGATAACACTAACCGGGTAGACACACCACGGACATATGCTGAGGTAGTAGCGAGACCTGGACCAAGTAGGGAGACCAGACCGGGACAGGATTTTTAGACAAGGACAAACCACTAGACATCACTGTGTACAAGTATGAACATCCATAGGAATTTTTAAAGATATAGGAAAAAGTGGAGCCAGAAATAACAGAACAATTTTGTTTGCCCATAATTGATATTAAAGTTTTTTAGTAGCGTTATTAGATTCAGGAGCTGAGGCGAATTTAGTATCGGAGGAATTCGTCAATAAAATTAAGAATAAAGTATGTGACAGGATAATGCCAATAAAAAGAAGTCACCTGGTTGCGCCGAATGAAAAGCGGTTTGCTGTTGTAAATAGTGCAGTTATTTTAAAAGTAGAGTTAGGTTCAGTTAGCTGTGAGCAGGAATTTATAATTGTACCTGGGCTAAAGTTTAAAGGGATATTAGGGGTCGATTATATGATGAAGTTAGGAGTTATAATAGTGTTGTATATAGAGAAGTCATTATTTTAGATTACTTTTAGAAGTGCAACATTGTAACAATCAATACATTTAGCATCCTGTATTTTAGGAAACTTTGTCATTATCTTGTTCAAACCAAACCGTAATGTTTCATGTTATTTCCTCTTAATCTATACCACATTACTTAGTTACTTTGTATTTTTCCTAATCAGTTTCCTGTAAAATTATTACAAACTAGAAAGTTTTGGCTAACCTCTGTACTGATTATCACATACCAAAACCTTCCATAGAAACCAATATTCTTGAGTCAGCATGTATAAAAGGACAAGACACCCTTCCACTCATCGGTAGTTTGTGGGCAGCTAAGTAGCTAACCAAGTCATTGGTCATCTGCTGTAGAGCAAGTTGGCTCTCATCAAAATGGTGACTTAACCCTTTATAAATGCTGAAGAAACTCTAATTAAGATGGTCACTTAGAATTCCAACCGTAAGTTAACTCTTTATTATTATAACTGTTTAACTTATTTATTTCCTCGTATTTTATTAACATGTTGTTTAGTTTTAAGTTAATTCATTATTAAATACTGTTGTTTGATTTCATCGTTTCATTACTTCTATTCAGGTAATTGATACTTTCACTAACAGTTCTTAAAAGATCCCTAGGTCCCTACGACCTGAGTTAAGTACCACCTCTCGCTACTAAAGACTCTACCATCACATTACCATTGCTCCGCCAATATCCCAAAATATATTTAACAATCATTCAAAGTGTGCTTAACAATAGATATGGAGAGGAAAGTAGTTAGGATTGGGGATAGGATATTGCCTTGGAAGGCAAGTTATGATGTCACAGAGGATGACATAGGGTTATGTATTAATAGTATGTAGGTAGATGAGGATGAGGTGAAGGAAATCCACACAGTTGAGTGTAATGAGGAAAAGTTAGAAGAGGTACAATTGGTAGTGAACGAAGAGCCTGAACAAGTAGACGTAGAGTCAAATGCAACATTGTTAGAGAATAAAGAGTCATAATTAGTAAGAGTAGAAGGAAAGCAGCATTAGGTTACACACAAGTGTTAAGTGTTAAGAGTTAAGTGGCAAAGATAATTTCGGTAATTTGAATTTAGGAGATTTTTACGGGGTGAATATTGTACATGAAGAGTTTAGAAGAGATGAAAAGTTTTCTTTAGAGGGAAAAGATGAAGATGTTGAGGTAGTATTGTTTGGTTTGTCCGCAGAAAAAGAAATAATAGTGAGAAACAGACAAGTATAAGGACTGAAGAAGAAATATTTAAGAGTCAGGATGATAGGGATGATTTTATTTTATGTGAAGTAACAGGGATGATAAGTATAGAGATAGAAGGAGGAAAAATAAGGATGAAGTGTGTTAGGATTGTTAAAAGAAAGACATGGAGGATCAAGAAAAGAGTCAGATTTAAATAAAGAGACATGTTAATAGATAAAAATTTAGAGATAGGTGAATAGTAGATTAGAATTTAAATAGATAGAGATAGAGATACGTGTATATAGAAAAGTAGAAGTAGGAATAGGATAAATAAGGGAAGACAATTAAAAATAGAGATAGGTGTATATAGAAAAGTAGAATTAGGTATAGGATAAATAAGGAAAGATAGGTAGATGTAGATATAGAGTTAAGTGTGTATAGTTAGTATAATAAATAGATAGTGATAGTAATAGGTAAGGTTAAAGATAACAGTGGGACATAAGTAGAAGAAACTTAAGTAAAGGTGAAGATAGGTAGAAAAGTATGAAAGTGAGGTACTTAAAGAGTCAATAAATGACAAAAGGGAAAAAGGGGATTAGACAGAAATAGAGGGTGAAGAGTTAATAATAGATAGAAGTAATTAGTTAGAAGGTTATAAATAAAGATAGGTGTAGATAGATAGAAAAAAGTAGTGATGATAGAAATAGTTAGAAATAGGTAAATAAGTAGAGATAGGTTGGATAAATAGGTATAGGTAGTGTTAGGTGAGTAGATAGGTATTTAGAAATATCATGTAAGATTAGGTGGTAGGAATTAGTATATTTAAATTCAAGAAAACGTTGGTGATTTTTTTTCGAATTGAAATAGGGGGGATTATATTGTGAATTTAAAGGGTTAAATCAGTGGGAAACAATAAAATTTCAACAACCCTGTATATAGAAAAGAACAAATTAATTTAAATCATTTAGGGAAAACGGACAAATATTGACGTATTTTTATAATTAATAATTGGAATGGTAAAATTACATAAAAAAAAACAGTTTTAAAGCAAATAAAAGTTCAAGGATATGCATAATTAATTTTAATTTATTTTAATCCAACACATATAAGCAAAAGGGAACGTGCTGTATAAGAAAATCAATAATTCCAAGACAAATGTATTCGTTGTAACAGCCAACCTCAGTTTTATCAGATACGAAGAAATATAAAGTCTAGGAATTGTTATGCTAAACGTTCGATAATTAACAGAAACACCTGCGTTTTAAAAGGTTATGTTCGACTAAGTTGAGAGCATGTTACAATAGGTTTCCATAGAAATTATTTTCAACCGTCAGTTTGGATAAACAACAAGGCTAACAAACATCTTCAAGAGCGAGGGAAATGCACAATCAGTTATATACAACAGATAGAGACAGATATAAAACCGTTGGGATTGAAAATGCACGTACCGTATCCACGTGGAGTGGAGATGAGATGTCATCAACATTGATTTTCTGTAACTCAAGTGGGGTTTTGAACGAGACAGCAGACATGCATAAGACAGAGATAAATATAGTTTAGGCGGGGTTTGTAACGACAGAGAATTTTATCATTAGTTTAAAAGCAGACAGTTTTCCAAACGTACGCACACGCGACGGTTGAAAGTGCATTCGGATATACGGCACGTAGACCGGAGCGAATTTGACGAATTTCGAGACGGTTATATTCAAAATTTTTGGAACTAGATTTGAAAATAAGCTTTTCGCTTGAAGTGCGTCCACTAAGGAAGTTTTGAAAGCCTATAAATACTCAACCTCTTCTCTTCTCTTCGTTTCTATGTTACTTTACTTTGATCAAGTACTGAATGCCGACCACCATAACAGTAAAGCTTTCTGTGAGTATTTTATGTGATTATATTACCGTACATATAAAGGTTGAAAGTGTAAAACAGTAGTAGCGGACATCTAATTATTGATGTGAAGTACGAGTAGTGCATTTTAAATTAATAAAGGTCCGGCTACTACAATACAAAACACGAAAATGAATAAATGGAAGCATGATATATATGGGGTAAGCATAACAAATAATCAAGTTTGTATGCATGATATATGGGATGGTACTGTGGATTCGCTGACTAGCACGTTGAATGGAAACGAAGTCGAGGTGTTCTGGCAATTATCTTTAAAGGAAAGGAAGCCTGAAGAATTTTCCAGGTAATTTATTTGAAATTTCTGTTGTTTGATAAACATTGGTGAAATTTTGTGTTGTGTGGTTGACTTTTTGGGGCATATTTATGGTTGTAGAAACATATTGAAAAAGATACATGTACTGGACAATTTATTCCATCCGATTGGGGATGAAGTGGCGTGGTTCTAGTCTTCCTGATTTCAAGATGCTTGCAGACGTTTTGAAACAACGCTGATTCGAAGTTCCGACCTTGATCGGAGTGTAATTTCAACGGAACTCCAAAGCGACAAAACAATTGCCTCACTAGTAGATCTGCAACCGTCTCGGCTTCTTCGTTAGATATAGCATACGTCTCCGGCCATTTGGTAAAATAATCCATTGCAACCAAGATGTAATTATTACCTTTCTCTGATTTACGAAACGGACCAGCTATATCAATGGCCATCCTCTCAAAAGGATTCCCCACGTTATACTGTCTTATTGGGGCTTTCCGTTTTGCAACCGGACAGTTTCCAGAGGCACACAACTCACATTTGCGGCACCACTTTTTTGCATCTTCTTTGCAGTTCACCCAATAGAATCTTTCTTTCACTCTTTCGAAAGTTCCTTTCACGCCAAAGTGCCCTCCGGAAATACCATCGTGCAAGTGCTGCAACACTTCCGACTTCTCTCAGTGCCATCTTCACATTCCAGACGTCGTTTCAAGATTCTATTTTCAATCACCAAAGAGTTCTACTGTGCCCAGTATGCCTTCAGGCTCCTGCTTGAAATACTAATTTCTTCCCAAGCTGGTCGTTGTCCTCTACTTTTCCACTCAATAATACGTCCCAATTCGGCGTCATTCTCTTGATCTTCTCGTATCCTTTCGGGTGGCCAAGTATCATCAGTTACTGTCATTCTATGAATGACACTTATTTTCTCTTCCATCTTGGAGCAATGATCGCAGTCTACCGGACAGGGTCTCCTTAACAGAGCGTTTGCATTTTGATGGCTAGTTCCTACACGATGTTCTGTGTCAAAGTCATATTCCTGCAGCCGCTCTATCTATCTTGCAACTTGCCCTTCAGGATTTCGAAGCTGCAGTAACCATTTTAGTACAGCATGGTCTGTCTGTTCTCAACAGGAATTTACGGCCGTATAAGTACTTATAAAAGTGCTCTACGGATTTGACGACGGCCAACAGCTCCCTCGTGTTACACAATAGTTTCTTTCTGGTCGCGACCAGACCTTGCTAATATACCCAATAACTTTTTCTTGTCCGTCGTGCACTTGAAAAAAAAAACGCTTCCTATAGCTGTGTTACTGGCATCGGTATGCAACACAAATTCCCCCTCCATCCGTGGATATAACTCAAAATTGGTGCTGTAACTAGTAGCCGTTTCAGTTGTTCAAACGCACTGTGGCAGTCGTCATTTCAATCTTATTCTTGTCCATCTTCGGTTAATTTCGTCAACGGTTTGGCAATGTTCGCAAACCCAAGTATAAAACGTCGGTAATAAGTGCACAATCCTAGAAAACTGCGTAGTTGGTGTATATCTGCTGGTGTAGGCCGCTCTTGTACCGTTTTTACTTTGTCAGAGTCAGCTCTTATTCCGATCTTTGAAATGACATGTCCTAGGTATTTCGCCTCTTTTCCAAATATGTGACACTAGTCGGAGCTCAATGTAAGGTTTGCCCCGCGTTATCTTTGGAATATCTTCTCTAGGTTCTTAAGGTGTTCTTCAAAAGACAGGCCTAATACTATCACGTCGTCTAGGTACACCAGACATGTTTTCCAGGATAGTCCACGCAGTATCGACTCCATCAAACGCTCAAAAGTAGCAGGTGCATTGCATAATCCAAATGGCATGACCTTGAACTGCCATAATCCAGTTCCAATTGTAAACGCAGTTTTCTCTTTACCGTTTGGCTCCAAGCCTACCTGCCAGTATACGCTTTTCAAGTCCAAGGTCGAAAACCATTTAGACCCGGATAGAGTATCCAAAGTGTCATCAATTCTAGGCAAAGGATAGCTGTCTTTCTTTGTCACATTGTTAAGCCGCCGTAGTCTACACAAAACCTTGTCGATTCTTACTTTTTCTTGACAAGCACTACCGGGGATGCCCATGGACTATTCGAGTGTTCAATCACTCCCTGTTCTTCCAGGTCGGTGATAATTTGCTCGGCTTCCTTACGTTTTGCCAAAAGAAGCCGCCTGGGATGCTGTCTTATCGGTTGCGCAGTATTTATCTTGTGTTGCACAACATTCGTCCTTTTTTTTCACTATCATCCAGTGCAAACACACCGCGATATCGTCCGACCAGTTCTTTTACCTTGCCCATTTAGTCACCGTTTAATCCTTGACACGAAGGTATCAACATATCCAGTAATTTCTGTGAGCAACTGTTGGCTGGTTTATCTTTCGTGTCGTCCACAAACGTTTAATATGGCATACTGGAATGCAACTTCACACAATCATGTCTTTCTGCAGGGTCACCGTGTACGGATTAATGTTTAGCACCCTTACTGGTATCATATTTCGAAACTTTACCAGCGTTCTTCTAATCAGTAATTCCTCCTGACCCACTCCCAATTCAGTTGCTTCGATCATGCATATTTGTCCTTCCCGGAGCGTACCATCCGGGCGTCCCGTTACTATCATTTCCGCTTTCTCGGGTATTTTCATATTACAAATCATTCGAACTTGCATCGTATGAATACTCGTCCCTTGAAATGCAATCTCATCATCATCTATCCAAAGCACATTTTCTTTCATATTTACATGAAACCCATATTCTTTCATGAGATCCATTCCCAAGATCACTTCTTCTGTAATTTCAGCTACCAACACCCGATGATAAATTAGTTTATCTCCAATTCCCAACGTTACGGCAGTCTCTCCGTGAGTAGAAATTTTCTCACCACTTGCCGTTCGAAGATATACCGATACAGATAGCACTTTTCTACGACCGACCAAATCTGGTCTCACAATAGTTTTTGTCGCTCCTGTATCTATGAGTAATCGGACAACCCTACCATTAATTCTACCATCGATATAAATGCTGTCCAGACTTCCCATCGACGATGCAGCACGGATGATAATCTCCGGGGCACTAGGTTGTGCTGTCGACGTTCGCTCCCTTACATTGACCTGTTTTAGCTCAACTGGTTGTTTCTTTGTTTGAGAACAGCGTCTCTACATATGACCAACTTTACCGCAGCTCCAGCATCGCAGACGCCATCTCCACGGTTGTTGTATTTCCAGCTTTCCGCCACACGGTTGATTATTGTATCTATGCTGTTCTGCGCTTGACCAAGTTCCTCTAAGGCAGACCGAACTTTGTGACTCACCCTGTGTGATATCTGCTTAGCTGCTTCAAATTCAAGCGCATGGGCCAGTGCGTCATCTAACATTTTTGGTCGTGCTAATCTTAGCGCTTGCTGTATTTCGCCGTCTTTAACACCATCCACAAATGTTTGACCAGCCAGTTGTTCAAGGAAACTATCTGGTGCCGTTAGATATGCCAATCTGACTAATCTGCTAATGTCAGCTTCGAATTCTTGCAAGCTTTCATTTGTCTTTTGCGAGCGGTTCTTAACTTGTGCATGGTAACCCTGTTGAAGGCGAGCGTCTCCATATCTCATCTCAAGCTTCGATGTTAAAAGGCCGTAATCGTTTTGTTGGTGATGGGGAATGGTTTGCAAGATGTTAAGGGCTTCCCCCCGTAGGGCCAGTATTAAGGAGATAGCCTTCTCTTTGTTACACCAACTGTTGGCTATTGCAGCGGCTTCAAATTGTTTCAAATATGGTGGGCCAAGGTGTTTTACCATCGAATGTGGTGGTTTCACTCTAAATTTTGACGGTATTGACTCGCTTTCTTTCATGCTTCTTATTTCTGGGATGTTCTGATTTACAACTTGGTTTGCTAATTCAAGTGGCCGCGTTGTTAGTGAAATCATTTGTTCTTGTAACCTCATTACATCTTCTTCTATTTTTACCAATTTACTGTCCAACTTTTGCTCAACTGTTTTTACCTGTTTAGTAAAATCTTCTTTCAATGCAATGCAGCATTCTATTAATCTTTGTTCTAACGTGGTTGTACTTTTATTCAACTTTTCTTCCATTTTGGCAGCATTTTCGCTTAACCTTTCCATCTTCTCAGCATCTTCACTAAACTTTACTTCCATTTTCGCAGCATTTTCACTCAACTTTTCTTCTATTTTCTCAGCATTTTAACTAAGTGTCCCTTCTAGTTTAGCCTCTAGCTTTTAGTTTGGCTTCTTGTAACTGGCATATACAAACTACTCAAATGTCTTTAGACTTAATTAATCACTATATATACCACACAGAGCCTGACACCAGTATAGCGGGCTACTACTAATGCGTTTCACTAATTTAAAACAAGTAGTAATAAAGGTCAATATTACTCACTGTTCACAAGTCTAACTACAGTATATGCCTTATTTATAGATGTTTTCAGTCTAATTAATAATGAAGCACTATCACGCTAATGCTATTTACAAGCACTAATATCTTCTTAAACTAAAGTCTTAACCACAGGTCTATTGACAACACTAAACACTACTATTTATTTATGACACTTTTGTCTATTTATGTATACCACAAGCTGTCGGTACAATATACACTTTCACATAATATAAATTTATGTTTACTCTTGAACTTCCAAAAGCTCAACTATTTAACTTTACACGATATAATTTATATTCGACATTCTGATATAGACTAAACTCTTACATTAATAAGCGGCCTTATATATACCCTGAATTAAAAGGATGATTCATTCTCCAGTATAATGCTAGAAAATTCTAGGCTTTTGTAGTATGTACGTTGCTCACGGCGCTTGTGTGTTTAACGGGTTGCCTAATAAGTAGGGTAAAATCAAGAAACCCACCGCCACATTTCCACCAGCATCCACATTTCCACACACATCTGGACCAAAAAGTTTTCTTCGACTAACCATTTTTCATCTTTCGAGATAAATGAGCATCCACATTTCACACACGAGATAAACCTATTTTAAGATTTTTTAC